>JAIUZE010045504.1:15000-33522 GCA_022085475.1 Heliosperma pusillum | reverse complement strand
TCCAAAAGCAGTGGGCGGGGCTGACAAAGCAGCTGCTCGAGAAGAATGTACAGGTGGATGGAACTGATTCAAATGGAGCTGCTCCTGATGGACCTTTCTGGCTGGTACAAAAGTACCCGCCTTATGCAGCAAGAAAAAATCCCCGAAACGGTGAAAGATTTCACAAAAGACCCCTCGTCCTTAGGGAAATGAGGGCGAAGCCCTAAATCGCCGGGGATTGATCAAGAATTTCATAAAATAGGCCACTTCCCTTAGTGAAACAGGCTTCATCCCCGAAAAGAAAGCTAGGCTGAAGTACCAATTTTAAGCCGAAATTGCGAGAATCTGTAGAATCTTTCTAAAAAGAAAATCCTGGGCAAGAAACTGACTAGAGTCTTAGAAAGGTGGGATTGACCTAGGGCTTATGCCCTAAAAGACGGGATTGATGCCGAGCGAGTGTAGCCCTTTAGAATGATAGGGCGAGCCAGTTGTTAGATGAAATCAATTTACAGGGCATAAAGAAAGATTAGAATGAACGCTCTTTTCTTTAACGTTGGACTGGCAGTAAATGTGCTGGCAGAAGGTTAAAAAACTAGAATTGATAAGATAAACAAGAATTTAATTACGACTATTTAGAATTTCGTTTGACTACCAAAAAGGCCGTATTCTAAGAAGGGCTAAGAAGGGAAAGGGTCTGATTTACCAAGCTTGATGGCTCTATGAAGCTCGATTCCCTCTTTGCTAATCCAAGTCCAAGTTGCAGATAGAGCTCTTGCGGATGTTGGCGATTCAACGGGAGTGGATGGAGCAGCTCGAGGGGCTCTTGCGGCTGTTGGTGCTGGAGTCGCCTTTTATGCCTTAGTGCTATTATCCGAATCTAAGAAAAGTTCATTACTTTGGGACTTTAATTTCATTCCTTTTAAAATGGCATGGCAATCCGTCAAGAAAGGCGGAAAAAGTACCTTTCTTTTTTTAAAAAAAGCCTGTTGGTGGATTTGGTTCGGCTGCCAGAATCCTTATGCAAATAAGAGCAGATGGCTCTTTTTCTGCCATTGCAGTTCCATAATTTGACGAAGAAAGGGGCTAGTCTCGGATTGGTTAAAAGATGCGGTGACCATGCATAAGTTCGAGCAAAATGCATCAAAGTAAAGGGTTTAAGAAATTCAAAAGGTGGATTTGGTTCTTTTTAAAGAAAAAGCAAAAGATGGCTTTATCAGATTGATGAAGGTTGGATTTGGTAGTTTGATCCCACTCCTAAAAGAAGGCAAGTGAAGTGTACCAGACAACAGCATGCTCCTTGGTATGACACCACCACTAGAGTCTAAAGTCCGAAACCAGTCTTTGCTGTCGCTTGCTCTTTGATGTTTATGCTTAAGTTAGAAATGCCTAAGTTAGAATTCTAAACTTTCATTACTTTTAAAACGTCAATTCGCCAAGAAAACCACTTGATGCCGGGTGACAACTGAAAAAGATAGGAAAGAGGCCACCTCTGTCTTTTGACAAGAAGCTCTTCACGAAGCGGTTTCGGCTGATGATGATTACGATTTAAGAAAATTGAAATCCTGGACACGAAACTTCCAATCGTTTTAAGAGGGCAGGATTCCTCAAAGGTTCATCCCCAAAACATAAGGGGAAGATGCCAATTTATACCCAGCGAGTGTAGCCCTTTAGAATGATAGGGCGAGCCAGCTGTTAACAACCGAGAATGGACCACTTTCATTACTTTTGTTTCATATATAAGGAGGACTTTAAAGACCATTTTTTCAACATTGTTTTTGAAAATAAAGAAAAGGAAGAATAGCTGTATTTTCGCTATTCACCCTCCCAAAAGCACTACGAAAGGCGCTAGTTGTTAATTGGTTGAGTTTATGGCGCTAGTCTTAAAGGGAAAAAGGCAGTCAAATCCCACTACTCTAGTAGTAAATTCCCGGTCTATCTAACTGTTCGTGAGCCTGCAAAGTCAGAAGAAAGCAGCGAAAAAGATGAAAAAAGTCTCTATAAAAATTGCAACTTACGGTAGCGTATATAATATAATAATAAGCATTGATGAAATTAAATCAATGAAAAGAAACTTCGCCTTTTTGAAAAAATTTAATATATAAACTCAGGAGCAACGTCAGGCTAGCTATATGCCTAAACACAGGCGATCCCATTTAGTTCGCTTGTCTCACTTGGCTCTTCTTTGATTTGAACCGATCTCTCCCCTTTTGAAGTCTAAAAACCCCCAGGAACTCGTGTTACGGGCGTTAAATCGTTACGTTGGCCGCGGCAAATCGGGCACTTTCACTGGGACGGATTAGATATCGAATTGAGAAAGAGAAGTTCGAGCAAGAGCCATTTCGGGGGCAAGAGACTAGACGAGGCTCGCATTCAATAGTTGAAAAAAGGAGATCTTGCGTGAAATTCAAATCAAGCATAAAAAGCGCTGTTTGATGAACCTGCGGCTAAGAATCATCAATTGGGTTGGTGCATAAGTAATTCAAGGTGCGGAGCTCGAAGGATCTCAATCAGAAGACATCAAAGACATCAATCACGGCTATTCACGCTTTCTAAAGAAGAAAAGAGAAAAGGAGGATGCTGCCTCAATGCATTTCGATTGAGTCAGTTTCGGCTTTCTGAAAAAAGCAAATTTTCAGCTTATATTTATTGTATTATTATAATTGTATTATTATATATGTATATGATGGTTGGTCCTTTGGAACCCGAACAAAGAGGCGGTAAACCTTCTCCTTTCCTGCTCGCGCCATTAACACACTCGCTGCATGCTTTCGTTAGTTTCCTCGGGAAGAGGTTTCAATGAAGAAGAAATCCCGCTTTATACGTTTGTGGTTCCCCCTGCTGTCAAGGTCTCCATGCGTAGGGTAGAGGCTCAGTAAATGGTCCCTAGGCCTCGCGCCTTTCGTTTCAATAATACGAGATTGATCTCGATATCGGTAAACAAGGATCGAATCTCACTCTCCCAACGAGCGCTGGAAAGATAGGATTTTTTCCGAACAAGCCTAAAGCTTGAATGTGACACCGGGCATCTATCTTCTTTTCTTTCACATTTACCAAAACTCATTCGATTTCTCGTGACGGGATAGAGAAAGATGGGGTAGGCACTCTTGATGTAAGGTAAGATGCTAGCGGTATAACTCAGTTAAAAAGAGGTGCCGGTTATAGTTATAGTAGGTAGGCTTCTATCCGACAGGGTTTGATGGCTGATATCGGATAGGAAGAGAGAGATTACATTTCTAGTGAACCCAAGAAAGGACTGTAATCGAAGAGGCCAGCGTAAAAAGAAAGAAAGGGAAGCAACTTGTCCACAAGCTTGATGGTCAAATAGTGAGTGGTCTTTTTTCCTAGTAGCTAGTTCCCCTAGTTCAGCTACTCGAGGGCAAATCAATGTTCATAAGGAACGGAGAGATGACGGCAATCTCGGGATAGACGTCAGTCACGTCACTTTTACTCTTGTTTGGGCTCGGAACGCCCTTCTTATTATAAAGGTGAAGTCAACGTAACGAGAGTAGAGGCACATGGGTAAACCCCCTGCCCCTTATTATATTATATTTATTATAAAGCAAACGACTCCTTTCGGGACGACCGACCCTTAGACAAATGTCGAATGCAGATTTCCTTGGTTGAAAGCGCAACTGCGTAAGTTTCATCATAAGACAAGGTTAGTTTACTAAAGTCTTTAACTTCTTTCAAACGCTACTTCTGCTTCCTCACCAAAAGGCATATCGCGACGAAACTAGTAGAGGATGGGTCAGTGAGTGCATGTGGATTGTGTGTCCACATATGTATTCCCACAAGTAAGGACGATCCTCGATTCCTTTTATTATAGAATATATATATAATACATAAGATAGGGTATTTCCCTTCGTTAAAAGTGCTCAAGGTGTCTTTGCTAACAAAGTACAGGAGATGTGCGGCAGATTCTTCATAGATATCCACACGAACGAAATTCAATGCTTGCCTTTGGACTAACCACGGTAGTGGTTGGGCTGAGATCGTTTATCACGAAACCAAGGGCAGCTTATGCACTTGTTATGGTGAGCACTTGCCGACATACTATCTGTAATGCTAGACCAATTCCTACTGCTTGCTGCAGCACTAGGATTGAAAGCACTTGTTTGCCCTTTGCTTGAATGCGAGGGATCCTCATCTCGCTTGCCACATATAGAGGGAGATTGATTGAATACAGATTCCTTCGTAAGTAGCTTTGTCCCGCAACCGCCTTTTAAAACAGGTATTTCCCACATTATATAGTGCTTCATTTGTCTTGGCTGCCGAGGTATTGAGGTACGCGACACAGGCTTCATAAATAGACATGCGAATGAAATTTCACGGTGGTTAGGGATGGGATCCGCGACGCATATTCCACAGACTTACGCGAGGAGGTTAAACTCGTCCCTTAAAATTGAAAGTATGCTTGCTCAAAGGCTCGTCCTTACGAAATGGACGAAAGGTATGCAGATTCCTCTGGTTGAAGCGCAGCATTGGCACCACTGGTTGCCCTATTTGAACTCTTTTCCACGGTTGGCACGCGAGTGGTTTGAAAGGCATATGCGTTGGGCTGGAGGAACGTTTGGCTGAGACCGTTTATCACGAAACCGAGGAACTAAGATAGATGCGCTCGTAATGACATGGTCATTGTAGCACGTGGTTTCATTCTCTCATAAAAGCAGGATCATTCCTTGGGGCAGCAGCTGCTTTCTAACGCTGCTTCGTTTCAGTAGTCTCCTTTCATTCTTTCTCTTTTCCAGGCGCTTTACTTCATGCAGTCGCCTCTTATATCTCTTTGTAAGGAAAGATTAGACTAATGTAGTTCTTATTGATTGATTGAAGTGAAAACTAGGCTCAGAGCAGTGAGGATCGAATAATTTAACTAAGAAAGGATAATTAAAATGGGAAATTTCTCTTTTCTCATTAGGCAGCTAGTTTTCAATTGATGCTCTTCGAGACCTCGTCAAAAGGGCTTCGCGCCTCGCTTACCTTAACATCATGAACTTAACTTCATGCTAAGGCTGCTTCAGCTGAAATTTCGTAGTTTGGAAGTTTAAGGAGCTGGTTTCAAAGGAACCGGATCATCAGGGCAGCTGTCCAGAGATTTTCCTCATGTGAGATATTTAGCATCTGATTTTAGCTCTTTTTGAAGTTGAAGTAAGGGCTTGGCTTTGCCCGTGTGGACGAAGCCAGTTCACGTGTCTCCTAGATTGATTGAAACGCCTTTAACGAGGTTGAAAATCTCCCTCTTAGGTGAGAAAAGTCATATTTTAACCTTCTTATCTTATCTTAAGGTCATGAACTTTAGATAATAGAGAATATAAGGGCATGAACCTCATGAGCCTAATGACTTATTAAACTTTCTTCACCTCGCAACCAACATACCTCTTTGTGTGCCCAATCAAGCTAGCCGATCACTCAGGAAACCAGTCAGCCATCCAGTCAGCAAATCAAGATGCGCATGCAGTCAGTCACACAAGCGCCTTCCCTTCATATCCTTATTATTATTATTATTATTATTGAAATTCTATCTCGTAAGCATGCATTACTTGAGGGTTTCGCGCCGCTCTACTGTTAAATCTCTAATTCAAAAGGTTATCTGCCCTACCAACCAATAGCAAGCATCTTATTCTACATCCTATCTAAAACAGGCGATTTCAACCCTAGCGAAGCCAAGCAAGAGGAGAATACGTAGAAGTCTCTCTGGACAAGCACATGGCATTAGCTGGTCAAGTTCGCAAATTACAAGCGCCACTCAAAAGTAAAGGGCGGCCTGCTTTCTATGTATTAGGGTATTAAAGCTCGTTTGTATAAAGCTATAAAGTGAGGTCGTCGATGTGTTGGCTGTAAACGAGTGACCCTTTGCCTTAGAAAGTTGGGGACTGGTTGCTTTGGAAAGCAACCCTTTGTTGGTGTTGGTCTATTGAAATGAGTTACTTAGATCTCTTATAGGTGGTGAACTTGCTCTATCTTATAGTTAGGATGATGACACTTCATTATTTCTTTTCCGACATGCATATCCGTAGAAACTCTATTACACATGACTCTTACTGTGAATTGTAAAAATACAATACGATAAGACCCCCTGCTTGGAACAAGCGTAGGAAGAATGAGCGGAGTCCCGTAGTGAGTATGTTGTTAGTGTTAGCCCGATTAGTAAGAACCGGTTAAAGGAAGATTTTTCAAGACAAGGGTAGCGGGTTTGTGGACCCGTGGAATAAGAGGATGCTTTCGCCCCATTATGCGTATGCGTTATATGTATATGAAAATACAGCGTACAACCAAGCGATATACCTCCGACAGATTAGCAAGAAGGTAGACGTTTTCTATGACTACTAGTGTCTTCCTTTCGATCCCCATCTTTCAAGTCAATCATCCGAGCCCGAGCCTTTACTCTGGCCTCTGGTACTACCAGGAGAATAAGCTTGAGTATCATCGCAGGAAGAGCAACTCTACTAGCTGCGGCTTGACCACCGGCAAAAGCTCGGGTTCTCGAACTAATCGGCCAGTCAGCCAGTGATCCACGGAGTTTCTACCCGATCAAGGATCCAAACAATCTACCCACTCATTCGTTGAACCAGGCGCAAAGGCATCATTCCCACCAAATATCTCTCTCTTTACACGCATTTCGTCAGTTATTTCCTTATGCAAGCAGGAGTGAAGCCTTAATCTCTCTATTTGATGAGGCAGGTGCGCTTACTTTTATATTATATATAGGGATAGTAACTTATAATATATATCGTTGCCCTTGGACAATCAATCACGAACCTAGCTTCAAGCGACCTCAATACCAAAGGACGCCAAGGAAGATACGAAAGCGGGTCAAGGCATTTTCTTTGTATTGATTATGTGGAAGAATTACCTTATATGATATGACTATATTCTATTAATACTGTATAATTTAATTTGTCAGTATTGATTGTATTGTATGGAACACAGCTAGCAATTTAACAGGGTAACCACGCTAGCAAGCAAGCTCTTTATGGCAAGCAAGCACGCGGGTGAAATCAATTACACAGGGTATTCTATCAAACCCACTTCGTTAATGACCACACCAGGATAGTGATTATAAATAAGAATGCGCACAAGTACGTGTTTCCATGGGCTATTGATTGAACAAAGATCCCTAAATAAGATAGATTATATGGTAAGACTTCTTTCCCGGAATGTGCTGAAGTAGGGGTCTGGTTCGAAGTATAGGTCTGCCTCTCTTTCCCTCGGCTAAGCTTGTGAACTACTCTCCTGATTGGACAGTCATAAATTGGTCAAGAAAGATCTTAGTTAACTAGCTAGTCATATAAAAGGGAAGGCGAAGCCGGGCCCATACTTCCTTTCGTACACTCGTTCGCTCCAAACTTAAACCCGGAAAACTACAGTCGTTCATTGAATGCCGCTTCTTCCTTTGATTCTGATCGATCACCCGCCGTTTGAAAAGAGCTCGTGCCATGTGCTTCGTTCCGATCATACAATAAAGCAGGGATTTCAAGTCTTTCCGTGCATTGGTAAGACAGAGCAGCTCCTTAATAATTACATTCTGGAAAGGAAAGGCCTATACTATAAGAATCTGAAATTCAAGGCGAGAAGTGAACTTCCTTAGCGCAGCATATAAAATAAAAGACGAAGCCGGCCCCCTCTTTAAACAAGCAAAGATTCTTCCCCTACGAGTGGATTTCCGCGCTAACAAATTGATGACACCTGCGACCAACGCTCGAACTCAAAGGCACCGACGCTCATGGGCGACTTTTACCATTACAAGATCAAGATATCGGATCGAATTGGACAATTTGACAGGAGGCTTGTGTCCCTCTTTGCCATTGGAAATTTTTATTGCTACACCCGCGTACTGACACCAGAGACTCGAAAAGACAGTCACTTCACCAACAGTGGGATGGTCTTGCTTGAAAAAATAAAATAAAACTGGGTAATTTCACCCCGGTGAAAGAGATTCCTACCCCGCTAAATTGATGATTGGGGCACGAAGTACATGTCACTGTTCCCTGGGTAAAAAAGCGCTGACACGCAACAAATACACTAGTATTACCTCGTTTAAATCTAAATTTCTTATGGGTTAAGGCGTTAAAAAGCTACGTTATTAATTAGTCCACATGCTCAGCTAATGAATGTGCGCAAACGAATCTCGTTCCTCCACTACATGCACACGCGCCACACGCCTCAGTCAAGAAGTACCGTGAGCGAAGCGGAGTAAAGAAAGAAGTCTAGTTCTTATCCCTAATGTGGATAAATGAAGGGGGTCGAAGACCAAGAAGTGAGTTATTTATACCAAGCATTCTTCTTACGGCTAGATCCAATCTCCTGGTCCCTGCGGAAAGGAAAAAGAATTTCACGTTCTTCCTTTCGGGAAGGGAGGATTAGGGAAATCCTATTGATTGCAGCTTTCTCCAGACCTCTGGGAAAGCATGAAAAAAAGGCTCGAATGGTACGATCCTTCCGTCACCCCATTCATTCTGGGGTGATCTCGTAGTTCTTGGTCTGTGAAGATGCGTTGTTAGGTGCTCCATTTCCATTGAGGCCGAATCTAAACCTGTGCTCGAGAGATAGCTGTCCATACACTGATAAGGGATGTATGGATTCTCGAGAAGAGAGGAGCCGTAGTGGTCCCCCCCGGACCGCCCGGATCCCACGAGTGAATCAAAAGTTGGATCTACATTGGATCTCACCTGAATCGCCCCATCCCTCTCTTTCCTTTTTTTGCCCCCATGTCGCCACACAGAGGGACATGGGGACGTAAAAAGGGGATCCTATCAACTTCTTTTGTTCCGACCTAGGATAATAAGCCCATGAGCTTGGTCTTACTTCACCGCCGAGAAACGAAAGAAGACTTCCATCTCCAAGTTTAACTCAGACGTCGCTCGCTTCTTTTGGGGTGTGAAGCAGTGTCAAACCAAAATACCCAACAAGCATGCTGCCCCGACCGATACTTGTTCACGAGGTCTCGGGAAATGTACTTGATCGAATTCACACTAACGCTGCTTTCCTTGTCATTTGGCACCAACAAGCACTTTTGCCTATGTTTCGGCCTGTCTTTTGGGCATTCAAACGGTAGTTTCTCTTGTGTGTTGGGCGCCATTTGATACCTTTTTCTTTGAATTGAGCATTCAACCGTTGTAAAATGCCTCGGCCATAAAGACGAGGCGGGATCATTCAACCAAACTTTATATCAGGACGAGTCAATCTTTCGAGCATGCATAACAAGAACAATAGTTGCACAGTTATTTTCCTTTGATTAGGAAACGGTAGCATAAACAGCCAATTCTCTTGGATCGAAGCCTGGAATTTCCTATCGAAGAGCTTCTTTTTCAACAGATCTCTTGTCTTAAAGTGGAATCGGCACCCCAAAAGGGTGGGAAAGCTTTGAAGCACTAATGCAAACTACGAATTTTCTTTACTCTTTTTCAAGAATTCAATGGCAAAAGTTGAAGATAAAGGCTGCTCTCGGAGAACATGATGCCGATCCATAAGTATAGGACGCGCCAGAACAATAGCTCTCATACCTTTGGCTTTCAGAAAAGTAAGTCAATGAAGCTCCTGCTGCTTTTGATCGAGGACCAGCCCTTTCAGAAGATGCGGCTTATGATCCCCTGCTTTTATGAGGGACAAGATAGGGGCATAGAAGTAAGGAATAAGAGGCATATATTGGTTGAACAGAACGAGTCGTAAGTAAGGAATGCCAAAGGTAGCTTGATTGACGGGAAACCGGCTTGACAAGCGAAATCCTTGAGAAAACGAAACTAATCCGGGGCCGAAGACGGAGGAAAAGAAGCCCTCTCTTCAAGAAGAAGGGATGGCTATTGATGTTCCAGTCGCTGCTGGTGGAAGTTAAGCCATTAAGTAGGAAACAATTGAAGATATTCTCGAAGAATCTGCAAAGTGGCAGCAGGCTTAGGGTATTTCATGTCAAAGTAAGCCAAAAGGGCTGTTTCATTCAGTCCCAGCCGAAGACGTTCATTCATAAGCAACAGATCTTGATCAATCAGAAGGAGTCGTCTCTTACCAATAAGAAAGTCCAGTACCAGCTCAGATTGAAATAACGGATCTAGATGTTCCTGTTTTTGCTCGTGAAGAAGTTTGGGATACTGGTGATCGTGATCAATAAAAAGTCAATACTAGGCATAGAAACTTATAAATGTTTTAGAAAGGTAGGTGGAACCTCCACTCTTAAGCCAAAATCTCAAGGAAAACCACCAATTCATATAGGTTGACACCCAAAAAAGAAGGGTTTGGTAGAAAAAGTTTACAGAATTTCTCATTCTAGAAGGTAAAAGGGCTCCACGACTGAATTCCCCGAAAAGTGTGGACGAATTCGAATTCAAAAGAAGCTCTTCTTGAGGCAGCTTTCCAGATATTGATCCACAAAGAAGTCGCTTTTTCAGCTGAAGATACTGATGCTTTCGCTGATAGCGTTGGAAATAGGGATCCCATTCCTTAATAGACTAGAAACGTTAATCCTTACTCACCTTATATCTGGTACCTCTCTTAGGCCTCTGTTTATCAGTTCCGCAAGAAGAAGAAAAAAGACGAACAAAAAAGACGGTAAGTCGTGAACGAATTCGAGGCTGACCCGGATGAGAATTCAGTTGATTGGTCCCACTCTTCTTTATGGGAGCAAGTATCGGCTAAAGCGGGAGAATGAGAAGGAAAATTAGCAGTGTAAAGGGTTTCTGCCGCATCTACCACTTTTGAATCAACGACTCGATCAACTTTGTCTTCATGTGGTTCTTTTTAATCTTCGCGTTCAACTGAGAAGACTTCCCTTTCTTAGGCCTAGGCTCATAGGTAAGGAACCTCCCTCCTAGCTTCAGGGTACCCAATTCTTGTGTTAGCCAAGAAAGGCTAAGTGCAAGTCGAAGGCGTCGAAGAAGCAGCCGACCCAGTACTTTAACCAGTGTCACCGTTGCGCTTGAGGTGGTGAGAAGTCATCCTTGTTATCAATCATGCGAGGTGAGCGAGTCGTCTATCTAATTAGACTTTTTAATCTAGACTATTCTAAAAGAAACTCTATAACAGCATTCCTTGGGAGCAGTTGCCTTTTACATTATATAAAACGCTTCTTCATCAGACTTTGAGGGTCTTTTTCCTGTGTACCCGACCTCTCGTGCCAAAAGGGTCCCTTTACTTTAGTACTACTTTAGTTGATATTGATCTTAACCTTTCATCAAACCAAGCTTGCTTGTTACCTTAGAAAAGAACGTCTGTTGTTTACTGGCCTAGTAAGTTAAAGTTTAAGTATACATAGTAATAAGAATAAGAAAGACTGCATTCCTT
Source organism: Heliosperma pusillum (assembly GCA_022085475.1). Taxonomy (NCBI): domain Eukaryota; kingdom Viridiplantae; phylum Streptophyta; class Magnoliopsida; order Caryophyllales; family Caryophyllaceae; genus Heliosperma; species Heliosperma pusillum. The sequence goes on along the minus strand of JAIUZE010045504.1, from coordinate 22,272 downwards.
AGTCCTAGCATCATTAGACGACAACTATAATACATAAGTGCACTTCGCTCGCTAACTACTACTTGCCCGAGAATATACTTGTCTTAGAATTGGATTGGGGTAGAGTTTCTTAGAATGTGCCACTCTTTAATATCACATCTCAAGGTATACGACTTAGTATAAATATAAGTAGTAGGGCGCCACCGGTGCACTAGGAGAGAAGTAAGAAGGCTTGGTCGCATATCAGCATCGTCTCTCATTTAATGTTTTTCGGTCGTATAACAAATGAAATAGCTATACTAAATATGTTTCCCCATGTAAGAGATTAAACTCCAGGAAATGGGATTTCTTTCCTACTTACTTAGTCTTCCATGAGAAAGAAGACACAATAGCCACTTAAGTAACAACTACTAGTGTAGGCATGAATAGGGGGTGCGCCCCAATCGGCTTGATCCTTCTCACTAAACCCTTTCTATACTCTACTAATGCAACAGCTTCCTATACACCGCTTAGAAAGCTTATCACTTATAAAGGAGAATGGAATGCATCCGCTGCTTGAGGAAGTCATCTGATGTAATGGACAGCTGCTCAGTCGTCTTAGTCTTTGCCTTGTATAATAAGCCTTATAGTATAGTTAGTAGAGCACCTTTGAGATACTTTTTTATAATGGAAATGCCTTAAGACTACGCCTTTTACCGCTTGACGCAATAGAAGATAATCGGATGTTGGATTTTGCGTAAGATGACTAACAAACTGAACTGCTTAATTAAGAATATTATTATATACGCAATTAATTGGGCTTATTTGACACCAGATCAAGGGTACTTTATAGTTTTTCGGGAATTGCAACATGAGAAACCACCTGTCATTTAGAAAGGCTTTAGCCACCTGTCTTGTAAGTAGAGGCCAGCACTGGCGTCATCCAACCTAAGTAGTTTATTCATATTTAAGGACTTCTTATAGCCGCCCCTTATGATATAATAACACAGGAACGAGACTAAACGTCATAACTCACACATCCAATAACGTGTCTTGACCCTAACTTGTGAATATCCTATGATTTTCATTAGCGCCTTTTGGTCACGAAACTCGGAACTAGAATAAGGATAAATGCCAAGGGCTATTACAAGTGCTCGGGCACAACAACTGGGAAATAAAAATTACGTGTAGTATAAAAGAGCGTAGCGGGATTACTAGCTTGAACAAGATCATAATAATAGGAAGGAAGTACAAAAGAATATCCAGTAGGCGAGAATCCTTCTTCAACAGAAAAAATCAGGTGGAATAGAATAACAGGGTTTATTTCTAGTGTAAGAAAGAGAAAGTACTAGTAGAATAGAGAATAAGAATCCGGTGAGAAAGAAGGCATAGAGAAAACAACGTTGTTTCCGAGGGAGAATAGATTGGCGGCGCCAGTCCCTCCGTTCCGTGTGGGAGAGTTGTATTACTAGTCGTCTAATCCCAAAGTGGCTGCTCGATCTATTATAAAATAGAATCACTATAAGTCGTCGGATTATGCCATGTCAGGAAAATAAACTACTATCCATATTATAATATAATACAAATGCATTAAAGCTTAGGCGGGAAGCTAGAAGCAGCAAGCGCAGTAAGCCAACATACTTTATTCATTGTTTGCACAAGCAGAGACCAAACCACCATACGTAAGAAAAAGTTACTAGTATAGTGGGAGCTTCCTTTGATTGAGGCAATCGGCCAACGACTCCCGGCTATGCAATGGGAGAAAAGTGTGCGGGGTGGAGGAGTGAGAAAAACTCATCGTATACAAAGACTAGTACATTTCTAGCCTTAGCATACGCGAAAGCGAGGACACAGAGGAGGATTGGCTGGCTGTAGCAGGAAAGGGTAGCCCGAACTCATTGTTACTGTCCACACCACCGTCTAATAAGATAAAAGATAGAAAGATCTGGCCAATGCGCACTCGCTTCACGGATTACGTGTGCTCGGCCCCAAGATCTTTTAGGAATAGGCGTAGTTGACTCCCTTCTATGAGGGAAGAAATCTACTTAAAGAGGGTCTATCCGTTCGTCGACACAAGCTCACTTCAATCCCGCTAGCTAGTCTAAGTCCTTGGGAAAGATGATGGGTTTACTAGCACCCTACAGGCACACCTTACTGGGTAAATAAAGGCCGGGGGAAGAAGACATTTTAAGCGGTATTCGCAGCAGGTGCATCTAATTCGTCTTAAAGTAAAGACAGCTAGGGCATCTTACGAAAGACAGGTCCTCGGGATGCCTTGAATTGGCCACGGAAGGTGATGGTGGATCAGTCCCACATCTATAAGAGGTGGGCGCCTCATAATGATCAGTAGCAGATCCCTTTCAAGAGGTAGCCAGTAAGGGAGTAGTTTCAGATGACGACGAAGAAGAAGTCTCATACCCCTGAATTAAAACAAAGGAGGTCTCAGTTTCAAATGATCGATCCGCTCTCGACGAATCAGTTGGAGCGGCTATTGCTGATGTTGGCGATTCAAAAGAAGCGGATTCAGGAGATCCAGCTGTTTTTGCTGGAGAATGAGTTGATAGAGCTCTTGCCAATGTTGGAGGTTCTATTGCTGGGGGAAGGTCCCATTCATTATAGACTAGGAATCCCAACTCTTATTATAAGTAATCGGGAACCACCTTAAGAAGAAGGTAACCTCTCTCAAGACCCAGCTTATAAGTTCCGCAACGAGAAGGATAAGCACGGGACGAAGCCCAATAAGATAAGGAAAACCGGAGCTTGTTCAGTGTGTAGTAGCACCCTCAGAGAGGGGTCAGCAAAATCTTTTATTAGACAGAAACGTCCGTAGAAAGGTTGTTGGCCTATGGCGAACCGGCTTCCGAAAAAGAAGTTGATTTATCAGATAGTTGGGGGACATTGTCCCGGGAGACCTCGGCCAAAGGGAGATTTAGGTCTAGACTACTAAGGCGCGGTAATCTTGTGTTTTTGAGGACCTGTGGAGAGAGAATTCCTTCTACCGGCGGCAGAAGAATGAACAGAGCACGAAGCGTGGAATTGGGGTTAAAGTAAACACAAAAGTTGGAAAGCAAGGGCAGGAAACCGGGATTTCATCGAAAAGTAAGGCAAAACCTCTAATTGATATCCAGAATCCCCGGCAAGCGCAAGGATTTTATTCGAAAACTGCCTCTTCGAGAGGCAGTTCCTTATTTATGATCTGGGCAAAATACATTAGGAAGTCTAAGCCCCCAAACAAGACTTATCACGCCTGTGACCTTAAGAAAACTAAGTCTCAGAGAGAGATAGAGAGGGTGCAACGGGTGAAGCATTTTCAGAAGCCGATGAAGCCAATGAAAATGAAGCAGGTGCTGCTGTTTATGGGGAAGGAGTTGGAAAGGTCCTATTCTATAATATACCTAAAATGCCTGTTCTTTTTTATCGCTAACCAGGTACTACCTACCTTCAAGCTTCAAGATACTCGGTTTATCCATTCCACGAGTTTAAAGGACAGGCGCAAGTAAGAGACGCAGGTGAAGCCAACGTGCTCGGGAAAAGAGCGTTGTTTGCTCAACGTATAACCCTAAAGGACGGGGCAACATAGCCCTTTCCCAGACTAAAGTGGTCATAGAGGGACAATAAGCCAATGACGACTGAACACATCTCCCAGGCGGAGGCGAAGTCGAGTCAAAAGCAGTAGATGGGGCTTTTTAAAGAGCTGTTTTTCCTATAGAAGGAGTAGATGGGTCCCTTTGAATTAGAGGGCACTAATCTTAATCTTTACTTGTTCTAATGGGACCGCCCATCAGTAAGGTACTCTGTCTTAGGCCCCTGTTTATGCGCTCCACATAGAGAGGAGACAACCTCATACCAGGAAAAAACAGCTGTTGCTGGCGAGCCCGGCTGGTATAGTAAAAACCAAAGTTTGCTCCTCGTTTATGGGGCGTCGGAGTGGACTCAATGTAGCTTTTGATTAAACATAAAAGGTCAATGAGGAGTAGTTGGTATATGACGACTAAACATATCCCGAAGAAAAGGGCGAGTCAGAGGGGACGCTAGGTTCAGTGCCAGTTGGAGAAGAAGTCGGAGATCAATAAAAAATAAGTCTGGGGTCTGAAACTGCGCAACGTTTTAATACGATGGGTGAAACCTCCACCTTTAAGTCGTTTTCACCGAGCGAGTGGTTATGAAATAGCTCGAACGATAGTGAGAGAAAGAAATGGAACGAGCCAGTTGTTTTGATGGAATTATTTCACTTTCCTTGGCCGCCTCCCTTAGTAAATGAGGCCGATACCCGGCGAGTGTAATACTTGGAGCGAGCCAGCTGTTAACCGAGTAGACGTAAAAGATTTTATTCAAAAGCAAGCTCCTTTGTAAAGAATCATTCGCAGTGAAAGGGCGAAAAAGAAGAAGTAGAAGCCGAAGCCTACCTTTGAGTATAAGCAAATTCGAAGGGGTCGTCGATCCAAAAGCAGTGGGCGGGGCTGACAAAGCAGCTGCTCGAGAAGAATTTACAGGTGGATGGAACTGATTCAAATGGAGCTGCTCCTGATGGACCTTTCTGGCTGGTACAAAAGTACCCGCCTTATGCAGCAAGAAAAAATCCCCGAAACGGTGAAAGATTTCACAAAAGACCCCTCGTCCTTAGGGAAATGAGGGCGAAGCCCTAAATCGCCGGGGATTGATCAAGAATTTCATAAAATAGGCCACTTCCCTTAGTGAAACAGGCTTCATCCCCGAAAAGAAAGCTAGGCTGAAGTACCAATTTTAAGCCGAAATTGCGAGAATCTGTAGAATCTTTCTAAAAAGAAAATCCTGGGCAAGAAACTGACTAGAGTCTTAGAAAGGTGGGATTGACCTAGGGCTTATGCCCTAAAAGACGGGATTGATGCCGAGCGAGTGTAGCCCTTTAGAATGATAGGGCGAGCCAGTTGTTAGATGAAATCAATTTACAGGGCATAAAGAAAGATTAGAATGAACGCTCTTTTCTTTAACGTTGGACTGGCAGTAAATGTGCTGGCAGAAGGTTAAAAAACTAGAATTGATAAGATAAACAAGAATTTAATTACGACTATTTAGAATTTCGTTTGACTACCAAAAAGGACGTATTCTAAGAAGGGCTAAGAAGGGAAAGGGTCTGATTTACCAAGCTTGATGGCTCTATGAAGCTCGATTCCCTCTTTGCTAATCCAAGTCCAAGTTGCAGATAGAGCTCTTGCGGATGTTGGCGATTCAACGGGAGTGGATGGAGCAGCTCGAGGGGCTCTTGCGGCTGTTGGTGCTGGAGTCGCCTTTTATGCCTTAGTGCTATTATCCGAATCTAAGAAAAGTTCATTACTTTGGGACTTTAATTTCATTCCTTTTAAAATGGCATGGCAATCCGTCAAGAAAGGCGGAAAAAGTACCTTTCTTTTTTTAAAAAAAGCCTGTTGGTGGATTTGGTTCGGCTGCCAGAATCCTTATGCAAATAAGAGCAGATGGCTCTTTTTCTGCCATTGCAGTTCCATAATTTGACGAAGAAAGGGGCTAGTCTCGGATTGGTTAAAAGATGCGGTGACCATGCATAAGTTCGAGCAAAATGCATCAAAGTAAAGGGTTTAAGAAATTCAAAAGGTGGATTTGGTTCTTTTTAAAGAAAAAGCAAAAGATGGCTTTATCAGATTGATGAAGGTTGGATTTGGTAGTTTGATCCCACTCCTAAAAGAAGGCAAGTGAAGTGTACCAGACAACAGCATGCTCCTTGGTATGACACCACCACTAGAGTCTAAAGTCCGAAACCAGTCTTTGCTGTCGCTTGCTCTTTGATGTTTATGCTTAAGTTAGAAATGCCTAAGTTAGAATTCTAAACTTTCATTACTTTTAAAACGTCAATTCGCCAAGAAAACCACTTGATGCCGGGTGACAACTGAAAAAGATAGGAAAGAGGCCACCTCTGTCTTTTGACAAGAAGCTCTTCACGAAGCGGTTTCGGCTGATGATGATTACGATTTAAGAAAATTGAAATCCTGGACACGAAACTTCCAATCGTTTTAAGAGGGCAGGATTCCTCAAAGGTTCATCCCCAAAACATAAGGGGAAGATGCCAATTTATACCCAGCGAGTGTAGCCCTTTAGAATGATAGGGCGAGCCAGCTGTTAACAACCGAGAATGGACCACTTTCATTACTTTTGTTTCATATATAAGGAGGACTTTAAAGACCATTTTTTCAACATTGTTTTTGAAAATAAAGAAAAGGAAGAATAGCTGTATTTTCGCTATTCACCCTCCCAAAAGCACTACGAAAGGCGCTAGTTGTTAATTGGTTGAGTTTATGGCGCTAGTCTTAAAGGGAAAAAGGCAGTCAAATCCCACTACTCTAGTAGTAAATTCCCGGTCTATCTAACTGTTCGTGAGCCTGCAAAGTCAGAAGAAAGCAGCGAAAAAGATGAAAAAAGTCTCTATAAAAATTGCAACTTACGGTAGCGTATATAATATAATAATAAGCATTGATGAAATTAAATCAATGAAAAGAAACTTCGCCTTTTTGAAAAAATTTAATATATAAACTCAGGAGCAACGTCAGGCTAGCTATATGCCTAAACACAGGCGATCCCATTTAGTTCGCTTGTCTCACTTGGCTCTTCTTTGATTTGAACCGATCTCTCCCCTTTTGAAGTCTAAAAACCCCCAGGAACTCGTGTTACGGGCGTTAAATCGTTACGTTGGCCGCGGCAAATCGGGCACTTTCACTGGGACGGATTAGATATCGAATTGAGAAAGAGAAGTTCGAGCAAGAGCCATTTCGGGGGCAAGAGACTAGACGAGGCTCGCATTCAATAGTTGAAAAAAGGAGATCTTGCGTGAAATTCAAATCAAGCATAAAAAGCGCTGTTTGATGAACCTGCGGCTAAGAATCATCAATTGGGTTGGTGCATAAGTAATTCAAGGTGCGGAGCTCGAAGGATCTCAATCAGAAGACATCAAAGACATCAATCACGGCTATTCACGCTTTCTAAAGAAGAAAAGAGAAAAGGAGGATGCTGCCTCAATGCATTTCGATTGAGTCAGTTTCGGCTTTCTGAAAAAAGCAAATTTTCAGCTTATATTTATTGTATTATTATAATTGTATTATTATATATGTATATGATGGTTGGTCCTTTGGAACCCGAACAAAGAGGCGGTAAACCTTCTCCTTTCCTGCTCGCGCCATTAACACACTCGCTGCATGCTTTCGTTAGTTTCCTCGGGAAGAGGTTTCAATGAAGAAGAAATCCCGCTTTATACGTTTGTGGTTCCCCCTGCTGTCAAGGTCTCCATGCGTAGGGTAGAGGCTCAGTAAATGGTCCCTAGGCCTCGCG
>JAIUZE010045504.1:7500-10000 GCA_022085475.1 Heliosperma pusillum | reverse complement strand
GGATCGCTACCATGTGGGGGGGTTCGATACAATACAAAACACCCATGTTATTTGCTGTAGGGTTCATCTTTTTGTTCACCGTGGGAGGACTCACTGGAATAGTCCTGGCAAATTCTGGGCTAGACATTGCTCTACATGACACTTATTATGTGGTTGCACATTTCCATTATGTACTTTCTATGGGAGCCGTTTTTGCTTTATTTGCAGGATTTTACTATTGGGTGGGAAAAATCTTTGGTCGAACATACCCTGAAACTTTAGGTCAAATCCATTTTTGGATCACTTTTTTCGGGGTTAATCTTACCTTCTTCCCGATGCATTTTTTAGGGCTTTCGGGTATGCCACGTCGCATTCCAGATTATCCAGATGCTTACGCAGGCTGGAATGCCCTTAGCAGTTTTGGCTCTTATATCTCCGTAGTTGGGATTTGTTGTTTCTTCGTGATCGTAACAATCACTTTAAGCAGTGGAAAGAACAAAAGATGTGCTCCAAGTCCTTGGGCTGTTGAAGAGAATTCACCCACACTGGAATGGATGGTACAAAGTCCTCCAGCTTTTCACACTTTTGGAGAACTTCCAGCTATTAAGGAGACGAAAAGCAAAAGTCAAAGTAAAAGTTTTCTTAAAGACTCATTTTATTTGCTTTCAGCCTTCTTACTGGCTTTTCAATTAGCAAATAAAATCTCAGAACCTTATTTAATAAAGATACCCTTTTTTGATTCCTTCGTTTTTACTTTCATTGTCTTTTTAACAAGCCTTGGTATATTTAGGAGACGAAAAGCAACTTAAATGAGTATTTAAGAAAACCAATTACCAATAAAATGAAAGAGACGAAGGAGACGAAAAGCAACTAAGAACCTAACATCTTATTTTTCTTAAAATTTAATAAGGAAAATGAAGTAGCATTTTTTGAAGTCAGGCTTTGTCACTATTAAAATGTTTGGTAATTGCTTTGTTCCTCTACTTCGTCAGTATGGAGTCTCCTTACTCCTCTTTTCCGCTCTACTTGCCATACTATATTATATATATATATTATATGGCATTTTTTCTTTTGGGGGGTTTGGAGCCTTTCAAATTCCCGTTGAGAGGGCGGCATTCTCTCTCTTATCCAAAAGCCTTTCTAGGGTGTTTGGATTAGAAGGATTGAGTGCCTTCCTTCTTTTGATGGGCCTTCATGCCATCTGTGAAAGCCCCTTTCACATGATGGGGCCATCGGGGTCTTCCGGCCGAGACGGGTTGGTGGCACGAGTCTTGGAGGATATCTTTGGACCGGACTCGCCCAGAAGAAGGGGAGTTAGTGTCAAGGAACCGCCGGGACCTTCCCCTTCTTCTGGGGATCCTTCTTTCATTCCTAGGAATGAAGAAGAAAATCACGATAGGCGCGGAGACAGGAAAGCAGACAAAATGCTTCGTCTCCGCTCTAAGGTGATGAAGGCAAAAAGCCTTATAAATATAAATTAAATATAATAAAAATAAAGAAGGCCCAGGCGGAGGTGGCGGACACCCCGGCCGACGAGGAATACGCACAAAAAAAAGTGTTCCGCCGCAAAAGAAGCACGGGAAAGGTCTGATAGCCTTTATCGTGACTATCTTCGCGATGTCGACTATTGTGAGTACTTAAGGACTCATTTCGAGTCCTTAAGATCTAAAATTGAGGCCTTAAGGCGCCGGCGTCTCATGGAAAGTCTCTTTGTTTGGTAGGGAAGAGGACGATCCGTAGGATACGTTGGTTGCAGTTCCTTCGGGTCAGGGGTGGGCCGGCCATAGGTTCGAATCCTGCCACCTTTCTTGTGGATCATCCTGTGGTTATCGGATGATGGGAATAACAAAGCAGAAATTTTTAAATGAGCACGAAATGTCAATATATGAATTGTTTCATTATTCGTTATTTCCGGGTCTTTTCATTGCATTCACTTACAACAAGAAACAACCACCAGCGTTTGGTGCAGCACCCGCATTTTGGTGTATTCTTTTTTCTTTCTTTGGTCTTTTGTTCTGTCATATTTCTAATAACTTATCCAATTACAACGTATTAACCGCTAATGCACCTTTATTTTATCAAATCTCAGGGACATGGTCTAATCATGAAGGTAGTATTTTATTATGGTGTCGGATCCCAAGTTTTTATGGATTCCTTCTTTGTTACCGGGGTCGATCCCAAAGCCATAATGTCTCAAAACGAGGAGGCCATAGAGAAAGGCTTCTTTTTTCCTTTGTCTTAAACTTCGTGAAGAACTCCATTCTATCTCTTCCTCGTTACGAACAAAAAAGTAGAGTTCTTCACGAACCCCAGTTGTACACTCTCTTCGTTCTACGAACTCTTGTTGATTCTGAACTTTGTTCGCGAAGGAAGCGGACTTTTGACGGGCCAGCTCTTTTTTACGCGCCGCTTTACCCTGAAAGGAAAATGAGCTTTGCTCTTCTGGCCGCGAGGCGCTCTCGTGGTTCGCGAGAAGGAAAAAGGACTCATCCTTTGTTGCATCTGGCACGAGATGATAAAG
>JAIUZE010045504.1:0-5000 GCA_022085475.1 Heliosperma pusillum | reverse complement strand
CTGTTGAATCAGTAAATATTTTTTTTTTTTTATTATATTATTTTATTTCAAAAATTTGGAATAACAAAATGAGAAATCAACAAATGCAAAAATAAGTGGACCTAACCTATTGAATCATGACTCTACCCGCTATTCTGATATTAAAATGTGCTTGAGATTAAAATGAAACAATTTAACCTTTTTCTTTAGCATGAATTTGTCGATATTTACTTTTACTACTAAATTCTTTGTATTATGTTCCTAGTTATTCTACAGTAATAAATTGGCTATTATCTTCCTCATAAAGAGGATAAAATTTTTATTAAATTATAAATCACAGTATAAAAAAAAGCCATGTTAAATATCTATTTTTCTTTGATTCCCAAATGGAAGTAAGTTGGATCTTATCTATTGAAATCTTATTTGATATAGCGCAACTTCATGTACAAACAATTTATATATCCATGCCCCCTCATATTTTTGTTCTGACAATTTGATGGAGAATGCATCCGGGAAGGAAACTTTTATTTTATTGAATATCTTTTTTATTTAATATCATATTCAATTTCAGTTTAATTAAGTAAAAATTGGAATTATCTCTTTTTCTGACAGAAAAAAAAAGTACCTTTCTTACCTTAATCTTACCTTAACCCGCGAAATTTCCGACGGCAGTGAGGGAGGAAATACGGCTGTTCCTTGAACAGTTCTTTTTTCACAAAGGTAATAATTAATCGTTGAGTCTAATAAGTTAAATAAAATTAATAAATAAGTTTATTTAACCTAAGTTAATTTATGAACCGCTCAAGGATTTCTTTTTCGAAACCCTATACGCTAAACTAAGGTCCGTGGACGAGAAATCAAAAAATACAAAAAAGAAATAAACGAGTTCTCGAACTCCAGAAAATGCTATAAGGTGCTCGGAAATGGTTGAAGTAGTTGAATAGGAGGATCACTATGACTATAGCCGTTGGTAAATTTACCAAAGACGAAAAAGATTTATTTGATATTATGGATGACTGGTTACGTAGAGACCGTTTCGTTTTTGTAGGTTGGGCTGGGCTCTTGCTCTTTCCTTGTGCTTATTTCGCTGTAGGGGGCTGGTTTACGGGTACGACATTTGTAACGTCATGGTATACCCATGGGTTGGCCAGTTCCTATTTGGAAGGCTGCAATTTCTTAACCGCAGCCGTTTCTACTCCTGCTAATAGTTTAGCACACTCTTTGTTGTTGATGTGGGGTCCTGAAGCACAAGGAGATTTTACTCGTTGGTGTCAATTAGGCGGCCTGTGGACTTTTGTTGCTCTTCATGGCGCTTTCGGACTAATAGGTTTTATGTTACGCCAATTCGAACTTGCTCGATCTATTCAATTGCGCCCTTATAATGCAATCGCATTCTCTGGGCCAATTGCTGTTTTTGTTTCTGTATTCCTAATTTATCCACTAGGCCAGTCTGGTTGGTTCTTTGCGCCCAGTTTTGGTGTAGCAGCCATATTCCGATTCATCCTCTTTTTTCAAGGGTTTCATAATTGGACGCTGAACCCTTTTCATATGCTGGGGGTTGCAGGTGTATTGGGTGCCGCCCTGCTATGCGCTATTCATGGTGCTACCGTAGAAAATACTTTATTTGAAGATGGTGATGGGGCAAATACATTCCGGGCTTTTAACCCAACCCAAGCTGAGGAAACTTATTCAATGGTCACCGCTAACCGTTTTTGGTCCCAAATCTTTGGGGTTGATTTTTCCAATAAACGTTGGTTACATTTCTTTATGTTATTTGTACCAGTAACCGGTTTATGGATGAGTGCTCTTGGGGTAGTCGGTCTGGCCTTGAACCTACGTGCCTATGACTTCGTTTCCCAGGAAATCCGTGCAGCCGAAGATCCTGAATTTTAGACTTTCTACACCAAAAATATTCTCTTAAACGAGGGTATTCGTGCTTGGATGGCGGCTCAAGATCAGCCTCATGAAAACCTTATATTCCCTGAGGAGGTTCTACCCCGTGGAAACGCTCTTTAATGGAACTTTAGCTTTAACCGGTCGTGACCAGGAAACCACCGGTTTCGCTTGGTGGGCCGGGAACGCTCGACGTATCAATTTATCCGGTAAATTACTTGGAGCTCATGTAGCCCATGCCGGATTAATCGTATTCTGGGCCGGAGCAATGAATCTATTTGAAGTGGCTCATTTCGTACCAGAGAAGCCTAGGTATGAACAAGGATTAATTTTACTTCCCCACCTAGCTACTCTAGGATGGGGGGTAGGCCCCGGTGGGGAAGTTATAGACACCTTTCCATACTTTGTATCTGGAGTACTTCACTTAATTTCTTCGGCAGTATTGGGCTTTGGTGGTATTTATCATGCACTTCTGGGCCCCGAAATTCTTGAAGAATCTTTTCCATTCTTTGGTTATGTGTGGAAAGATAGAAATAAAATGACCACAATTTTGGGCATTCACTTAATCTTGTTAGGTATCGGCGCTTTTCTTCTAGGATTCAAAGCTCTTTATTTTGGGGGCGTATATGATACCTGGGCTCCGGGAGGGGGAGATGTAAGAAAAATTACCAACATCACCCTTAGTTCAAGTATTATATTGGGTTATTTACTAAAATCGACTTTTGGGGGAGAAGGGTGGATTGTTAGTGTAGACGATCTGGAAGATATAATCGGGGGGCACGTATGGGTAGGTTCCATTTGTATACTTGGTGGAATTTGGCATATCTTAACTAAACCTTTTGCATGGGCTCGTCGCGCACTTGTCTGGTCGGGAGAAGCTTATTGGTCTTATAGTTTAGGTGCTTTATCCGTCTTTGGTTTCATTGCTTGTTGCTTTGTCTGGTTCAATAATACTGCTTATCCTAGTGAGTTTTACGGACCCACTGGACCCGAAGCTTCTCAAGCCCAAGCATTTATTTTTTTAGTTAGAGACCAACGTCTTGGCGCTAACGTGGGATCCGCTCAAGGACCTACTGGTTTAGGTAAGTATCTAATGCGGTCTCCGACTGGAGAAGTTATTTTTGGGGGAGAAACTATGCGTTTTTGGGATTTGCGCGCTCCCTGGTTAGAACCCCTTAGGGGTCCAAATGTTTTGGACTTGAGTCGACTGAAAAAAGATATACAACCTTGGCAAGAACGACGTTCAGCTGAATATATGACTCACGCCCCTTTAGGTTCTTTAAATTCTGTGGGTGGTGTAGCTTCCGAGATCAATGCGGTCAACTATGTCTCTCCTAGAAGTTGGTTAGCCACTTCGCATTTTGTTTTAGGATTCTTCCTATTTGTAGGCCATTTGTGGCATGCGGGAAGGGCTCGTGCAGCTGCCTTTGAAGTTGAAGTTCGATCAGCTTTCTTTACTAATACTAATGTAGGCTCTGCTACGAAGGCGGTTCCTCTCTTTCTCGCTTCCAGCGGTGGCGTTGCGTTGCGCCCAATTCCAATTAGCTACGGCTACCCTCTCTCATTCTTTATTTATTTTTCAGCTGGGAGAGATTATTATGGAGATTTCATGGGAACGAATGAACATTCCTTCCTTTCTCTGCCAACCTGTCCAACCTCTGGAACTCATAACTCATAAACAATAATAGAAACAAGACCTTCTTTTGTGACAAGAGTGCCGTCTCTAGGATAAGACGATACGTCGGTCTTTCGGAGGAGCAAGTGCAAGGGAAGAACGAACGTGCAAGCCAGGAGCTATATATATTAGTCAAGCCGCAGGTAAAGAGTTGGCATTGACTTCTTGAACTTCGATTTCTAGTTAATGAAGATCAGAGATTCCTAATTAATAAATATCATTAAGAGAACAAGTGTGTGTTCTCTGTCCTAAACGAAATCCTTTTCTCTTTGCTCAAGAGCTACTCTAGTTTTTGTATCTCATTCTTGGTTGTAAGCACGGGCCCAAAAGACTCCGCGAGTCGGGTTAGGCTGATCTACTTGCTGAGTAGACAAATAAATAGGTCGATCCGTTGTCGAACCTTGAATTCGATTGAAATTCTATCACTCTTGAAAGCTAGCTCCTTGCATAAAATAAAAAAGGTTCATCTCACTTGTTCCGCCAGCCTCTTCTTTTGTTTTGGTCGAGATCCTCCTTTGTAGCACATGTCCTTTCTTTGCTTTAGCCCTGCTCTAATCGAGCGGAGATCCTACTATTATATTATATTTATTATAAGACTCACATCGTTGGACTTGAGCACTGACCCTTATTCCATTCATTCCATCAACAGCTCAATCGATGGGACCCTTCCTAAAGGAAGTTCCACGGAGCCGGTAGAAATGACTGACTGAAGATAGAAAGAGATCGAAAAGCATGTGTATAGCATCTATAAGACTCGCCTATCGCTGAGTGGCTTGAATCTAATTCGATTGGAACCCCGATAAGCGAAGGGAGTAAGCTCCTTATTTTGAATTGGCAGATTACCATTGAAAAACAAATAGAAGAAGCTCTTCTATCTAAAGGGTATTCCCCGGAATCAGTCTTTACAAAGCGCCATGAGATCCGGGGCTTCCTATTCTATCCCAAAGGGCTTCTGCTATCAGGGGAGAGGTCTCGCTTCTACCTAAGGGATATAAAGTCCGGGGGCGCGGCAGATAGTCTTCTCTTTCATCGAATCGAAAGTGAGATAAGGGAATTTTATCTGCTTCTTTAAAGGAACGATCGTCTACTCGACGAGGTCAAATGAGCACACGGTTTGAGTCATTTAATTCCTCTGATCTCACTGTTTTTCGTGGGACTTTCTATGAAATTTTTTCAATAGGCCTTATGCCAATAAAAATTATGGCGTAAATAAAGGGGCAAGCTTGCCTCTAACAGCTGGCTCGCTCCGGCACTACACTCGCCCCCTGTGGTTTGGTTTCTTTTCCTGTTGTTAGAGCAGGAATTCTTGGACTCGTACTCATCAAGGACAGCTTTGCTTTCCCTCCTTTTCTGTATTGACTACGAATGCCCCGAAAGGTATGTTTCCTTGTCTTTTATGCCTATATTTTACATTTCATGTTGGTTTTTCCCGAGTTCTTTGAAAATGCATGTT
>JAIUZE010045503.1:22500-24469 GCA_022085475.1 Heliosperma pusillum | reverse complement strand
TGGTTCTTTTTAAAGAAAAAGCAAAAGATGGCTTTATCAGATTGATGAAGGTTGGATTTGGTAGTTTGATCCCACTCCTAAAAGAAGGCAAGTGAAGTGTACCAGACAACAGCATGCTCCTTGGTATGACACCACCACTAGAGTCTAAAGTCCGAAACCAGTCTTTGCTGTCGCTTGCTCTTTGATGTTTATGCTTAAGTTAGAAATGCCTAAGTTAGAATTCTAAACTTTCATTACTTTTAAAACGTCAATTCGCCAAGAAAACCACTTGATGCCGGGTGACAACTGAAAAAGATAGGAAAGAGGCCACCTCTGTCTTTTGACAAGAAGCTCTTCACGAAGCGGTTTCGGCTGATGATGATTACGATTTAAGAAAATTGAAATCCTGGACACGAAACTTCCAATCGTTTTAAGAGGGCAGGATTCCTCAAAGGTTCATCCCCAAAACATAAGGGGAAGATGCCAATTTATACCCAGCGAGTGGAGCCCTTTAGAATGATAGGGCGAGCCAGCTGTTAACAACCGAGAATGGACCACTTTCATTACTTTTGTTTCATATATAAGGAGGACTTTAAAGACCATTTTTTCAACATTGTTTTTGAAAATAAAGAAAAGGAAGAATAGCTGTATTTTCGCTATTCACCCTCCCAAAAGCACTACGAAAGGCGCTAGTTGTTAATTGGTTGAGTTTATGGCGCTAGTCTTAAAGGGAAAAAGGCAGTCAAATCCCACTACTCTAGTAGTAAATTCCCGGTCTATCTAACTGTTCGTGAGCCTGCAAAGTCAGAAGAAAGCAGCGAAAAAGATGAAAAAAGTCTCTATAAAAATTGCAACTTACGGTAGCGTATATAATATAATAATAAGCATTGATGAAATTAAATCAATGAAAAGAAACTTCGCCTTTTTGAAAAAATTTAATATATAAACTCAGGAGCAACGTCAGGCTAGCTATATGCCTAAACACAGGCGATCCCATTTAGTTCGCTTGTCTCACTTGGCTCTTCTTTGATTTGAACCGATCTCTCCCCTTTTGAAGTCTAAAAACCCCCAGGAACTCGTGTTACGGGCGTTAAATCGTTACGTTGGCCGCGGCAAATCGGGCACTTTCACTGGGACGGATTAGATATCGAATTGAGAAAGAGAAGTTCGAGCAAGAGCCATTTCGGGGGCAAGAGACTAGACGAGGCTCGCATTCAATAGTTGAAAAAAGGAGAGCTTGCGTGAAATTCAAATCAAGCATAAAAAGCGCTGTTTGATGAACCTGCGGCTAAGAATCATCAATTGGGTTGGTGCATAAGTAATTCAAGGTGCGGAGCTCGAAGGATCTCAATCAGAAGACATCAAAGACATCAATCACGGCTATTCACGCTTTCTAAAGAAGAAAAGAGAAAAGGAGGATGCTGCCTCAATGCATTTCGATTGAGTCAGTTTCGGCTTTCTGAAAAAAGCAAATTTTCAGCTTATATTTATTGTATTATTATAATTGTATTATTATATATGTATATGATGGTTGGTCCTTTGGAACCCGAACAAAGAGGCGGTAAACCTTCTCCTTTCCTGCTCGCGCCATTAACACACTCGCTGCATGCTTTCGTTAGTTTCCTCGGGAAGAGGTTTCAATGAAGAAGAAATACCGCTTTATACGTTTGTGGTTCCCCCTGCTGTCAAGGTCTCCATGCGTAGGGTAGAGGCTCAGTAAATGGTCCCTAGGCCTCGCGCCTTTCGTTTCAATAATACGAGATTGATCTCGATATCGGTAAACAAGGATCGAATCTCACTCTCCCAACGAGCGCTGGAAAGATAGGATTTTTTCCGAACAAGCCTAAAGCTTGAATGTGACACCGGGCATCTATCTTCTTTTCTTTCACATTTACCAAAACTCATTCGATTTCTCGTGACGGGATAGAGAAAGATGGGGTAGGCACTCTTGCTGTAAGGTAAGATGCTAGCGGTATAACTCAGTTAAAAA
>JAIUZE010045503.1:12500-17500 GCA_022085475.1 Heliosperma pusillum | reverse complement strand
GAAACTTTAGGTCAAATCCATTTTTGGATCACTTTTTTCGGGGTTAATCTTACCTTCTTCCCGATGCATTTTTTAGGGCTTTCGGGTATGCCACGTCGCATTCCAGATTATCCAGATGCTTACGCAGGCTGGAATGCCCTTAGCAGTTTTGGCTCTTATATCTCCGTAGTTGGGATTTGTTGTTTCTTCGTGATCGTAACAATCACTTTAAGCAGTGGAAAGAACAAAAGATGTGCTCCAAGTCCTTGGGCTGTTGAAGAGAATTCACCCACACTGGAATGGATGGTACAAAGTCCTCCAGCTTTTCACACTTTTGGAGAACTTCCAGCTATTAAGGATACGAAAAGCAAAAGTCAAAGTAAAAGTTTTCTTAAAGACTCATTTTATTTGCTTTCAGCCTTCTTACTGGCTTTTCAATTAGCAAATAAAATCTCAGAACCTTATTTAATAAAGATACCCTTTTTTGATTCCTTCGTTTTTACTTTCATTGTCTTTTTAACAAGCCTTGGTATATTTAGGAGACGAAAAGCAACTTAAATGAGTATTTAAGAAAACCAATTACCAATAAAATGAAAGAGACGAAGGAGACGAAAAGCAACTAAGAACCTAACATCTTATTTTTCTTAAAATTTAATAAGGAAAATGAAGTAGCATTTTTTGAAGTCAGGCTTTGTCACTATTAAAATGTTTGGTAATTGCTTTGTTCCTCTACTTCGTCAGTATGGAGTCTCCTTACTCCTCTTTTCCGCTCTACTTGCCATACTATATTATATATATATATTATATGGCATTTTTTCTTTTGGGGGGTTTGGAGCCTTTCAAATTCCCGTTGAGAGGGCGGCATTCTCTCTCTTATCCAAAAGCCTTTCTAGGGTGTTTGGATTAGAAGGATTGAGTGCCTTCCTTCTTTTGATGGGCCTTCATGCCATCTGTGAAAGCCCCTTTCACATGATGGGGCCATCGGGGTCTTCCGGCCGAGACGGGTTGGTGGCACGAGTCTTGGAGGATATCTTTGGACCGGACTCGCCCAGAAGAAGGGGAGTTAGTGTCAAGGAACCGCCGGGACCTTCCCCTTCTTCTGGGGATCCTTCGTTCATTCCTAGGAATGAAGAAGAAAATCACGATAGGCGCGGAGACAGGAAAGCAGACAAAATGCTTCGTCTCCGCTCTAAGGTGATGAAGGCAAAAAGCCTTATAAATATAAATTAAATATAAGAAAAATAAAGAAGGCCCAGGCGGAGGTGGCGGACACCCCGGCCGACGAGGAATACGCACAAAAAAAAGTGTTCCGCCGCAAAAGAAGCACGGGAAAGGTCTGATAGCCTTTATCGTGACTATCTTCGCGATGTCGACTATTGTGAGTACTTAAGGCCTCATTTCGAGTCCTTAAGATCTAAAATTGAGGCCTTAAGGCGCCGGCGTCTCATGGAAAGTCTCTTTGTTTGGTAGGGAAGAGGACGATCCGTAGGATACGTTGGTTGCAGTTCCTTCGGGTCAGGGGTGGGCCGGCCATAGGTTCGAATCCTGCCACCTTTCTTGTGGATCATCCTGTGGTTATCGGATGATGGGAATAACAAAGCAGAAATTTTTAAATGAGCACGAAATGTCAATATATGAATTGTTTCATTATTCGTTATTTCCGGGTCTTTTCATTGCATTCACTTACAACAAGAAACAACCACCAGCGTTTGGTGCAGCACCCGCATTTTGGTGTATTCTTTTTTCTTTCTTTGGTCTTTTGTTCTGTCATGTTTCTAATAACTTATCCAATTACAACGTATTAACCGCTAATGCACCTTTATTTTATCAAATCTCAGGGACATGGTCTAATCATGAAGGTAGTATTTTATTATGGTGTCTGATCCCAAGTTTTTATGGATTCCTTCTTTGTTACCGGGGTCGATCCCAAAGCCATAATGTCTCAAAACGAGGAGGCCATAGAGAAAGTCTTCTTTTTTCCTTTGTCTTAAACTTCGTGAAGAACTCCATTCTATCTCTTCCTCGTTACGAACAAACAAGTAGAGTTCTTCACGAACCCCAGTTGTACACTCTCTTCGTTCTACGAACTCTTGTTGATTCTGAACTTTGTTCGCGAAGGAAGCGGACTTTTGACGGGCCAGCTCTTTGTTACGCGCCGCTTTACCCTGAAAGGAAAATGAGCTTTGCTCTTCTGGCCGCGAGGCGCTCTCGTGGTTCGCGAGAAGGAAAAAGGACTCATCCTTTGTTGCATCAGGCACGAGATGATAAAGAGAGAGCTTCGTCTATCGATGAACAGCGGATTGACGGAGCTCTTTGCATTGCTTTGTTTTTCTTTCCTTTCTTATCAGCGAGTTCCGATCCTTTTGTTCGAAATTTATTTGTTCGTACCGAACCGCTTGCAGAATCAAATCCTGTTCCACAAGATCCTATATCAGCAATACACCCCCCTTGTATTTATGCCGGAGACGTCGCCAGTGCTATGGGCTTTGGCTTATGTAGATCAAAAATGATGAATGGGATTGTGGCACTCTACTCGCCGCCAATGCGGAAGGATGCCGCCGAAAAGAATGGAACGCTACTTTGCTCTGCTGGATGCGTCGGATCCCGTATAACAAGCGAGCTCTTTACCCTTAAATTCACACATGTGGGCACCAAATGCTATCCTGCTTTATTGTTGCGTAGCAAAAGAAGCCTGCTCATGCTGCTTCGGCGGCGCTTTTTCGCCTTCTCTTGGCTCTGGACAAGAGCGCTAGTGGACACGGGGGGGAAGCGGGCGAAGCCTGTCTTTCGTAATGGAAAGAAAGAGACCACTACTTTGCCTCTTTGTTGGACCGCCGGCGCGAACACAGTGGTCTCTGACCAGGACCAGGAAGCTATTAGAATTTGGATCTTGACATGTCGGTGCGTTTTAACCGTAGGCATCTTGCCAGGAAGTTGGTGGGCTCATCATGAATTAGGTCGGGGTGGCTGGTGGTTTCGGGATCCCGTAGAACATGCTTCTTTTATGCCTCGGGTATTAGCCACAGCTCGTATTCATTCAGTCATTTTACCCCTTCTTCATTCTTGGACTTTGCTTCTTAATATTGTGACTTTTCTATGCTGTGTCTTAGGAACCTTTTCAATACGGTCCGGATTGCTAGCTCCCGTTCATAGTTTTGCTACAGATGATACACGAGGAATCTTTTTATGGCGGTTTTTCCTTCTAATGACCGGCATATCTATGATTCTTTTCTCTCAGATGAAGCAGCAGGCATCGGTCCGTAGAACCTATAAAAAAGAGATGGTTGTAGCGCGAAGTACTCTTGTGCACTTACGTCACTTGGCTCGCGCGCACCCTCGCCCCCTTATGTTATGGAAGAATTGAGCTTATTGCTGGGCTGCTTATTCAGAGCCAACAATTGGCTGCCAGATTTCGTCCCGCAACTAGAAGAAGATCACTTCGGGATCACTGTGGCGTGACTGAATGTAGAGCAGTCCGCTCTTACAGCCTTTGATCAGTAGATTATTTAGAACTTTGGAAGATGGTCAAGGTAGCTTACTTCCAAGCCACTGCACTAGATGCGCATGTAGTCTACGTAGTCGGCCCTGAATTATTCTGTTATATATTATAATATTCGAATGAATGGAGAATTACGTCGCCCTTTGATCTACAGAATAAGGCCTACGAGCTCTCTGTTTTATGGCAGAGATCTCTCCACACCAAGGAACCGAATCACACTGGATCGAAGCCCTCCCTTTCCTTCCAATTAGTGAGATTCTATCTCCTACTTGGAAAATTGTGGTCGACCCCGACTACATGGGAACAGATTCTTCTTTCTCGGAATCGATACTTTTTTTAATTTCCACTGACGAGCTTTCTCGCGAGCTCTTTCTTCTCGGGAACATCGAGAAATGGAGCAGACAACAAAAAGAAGAATAAACCTATAAAAAAGATGTTCCCAGGTAGTCGGCATTCTAGAAACGAAGCTTCCCAGCCGCTTGCCCCCTTGTGTGGCAATGCTCTTTTCATGATCTCCAGCTCTTTCCCACCAGTTCGTTCTCCACTAGGCGAACCCGCCGGGTTAACTCAACGTAAAGAAAGCTCATTAGGTAAAAACAAAGGGAGTACTTACTAATAGCGAAAGGCTAACATCTCTCCGCCCTTCTGAATAGAATAGTAGCGAACAACTGGTAACTTCGTGCTGTAAGACGACAGGTTGTTAATGAAAGGCAATGTACTAAGAAAGCGCAACTCTATTAGCCTTTATATGATATGGAAAAAGCTGGAATAAGAAGAATCATCCTAACATTATTCGTATCTAAAAAGTATCCTCCTCTCTTTGGTCCATTACCTTTCCAATAAGTCTTGGACCAAAGCTTTATCACCGCGCCCGCTTCTAGTAGCTAGTAGGTATTCCCGGATCGGATAAGGCTTCGATAAAGAAGTGAATCAGTCCGAAATGCTATGGATAGATAGGTTTAGCCAATATCGATCCGATCGGGAATGAGAGTACCTGACCTCTTGCCTATTCAGCAGTATTTTTTATATATACCGCCGCACTCTTTATAGTCGCGGCTGTTGTCATGGAAAAAAAGGGATTTTCTGTCAAAGAATCATGCTTAACACAGCCTATAGCGTAAAGGCGGCGTAAGTCATCGGTTCAAATCCGATAAGGGGCTTTTGAGGTGTTTCATAAAAAAACACCACCATAGTTGCACGCGGAATAGAGTTTTTGTTGATATCTAATATATAATTATATTAGAAAGTTGAACTAATCTTCATTATGCGGTCTGTTGAATCAGTAAATATTTTTTTTTTTTTTATTATATTATTTTATTTCAAAAATTTGGAATAACAAAATTAGAAATCAACAAATGCAAAAATAAGTGGACCTAACCTATTGAATCATGACTCTACCCGCTATTCTGATATTAAAATGTGCTTGAGATTAAAATGAAACAATTTATCCTTTTTCTTTAGCATGAATTTGTCGATATTTACTTTTACTACTAAATTCTTTGTATTATGTTCCTAGTTATTC
>JAIUZE010045503.1:5000-10000 GCA_022085475.1 Heliosperma pusillum | reverse complement strand
TCTTTGTCTTATAGTTTAGGTGCTTTATCCGTCTTTGGTTTCATTGCTTGTTGCTTTGTCTGGTTCAATAATACTGCTTATCCTAGTGAGTTTTACGGACCCACTGGACCCGAAGCTTCTCAAGCCCAAGCATTTACTTTTTTAGTTAGAGACCAACGTCTTGGCGCTAACGTGGTATCCGCTCAAGGACCTACTGGTTTAGGTAAGTATCTAATGCGGTCTCCGACTGGAGAAGTTATTTTTGGGGGGGAAACTATGCGTTTTTGGGATTTGCGCGCTCCCTGGTTAGAACCCCTTAGGGGTCCAAATGGTTTGGACTTGAGTCGACTGAAAAAAGATATACAACCTTGGCAAGAACGACGTTCAGCTGAATATATGACTCACGCCCCTTTAGGTTCTTTAAATTCTGTGGGTGGTGTAGCTACCGATATCAATGCGGTCAACTATGTCTCTCCTAGAAGTTGGTTAGCCACTTCGCATTTTGTTTTAGGATTCTTCCTATTTGTAGGCCATTTGTGGCATGCGGGAAGGGCTCGTGCAGCTGCCTTGGAAGTTGAAGTTCGATCAGCTTTCTTTACTAATACTAATGTAGGCTCTGCTACGAAGGCGGTTCCTCTCTTTCTCGCTTCCAGCGGTGGCGTTGCGTTGCGCCCAATTCCAATTAGCTACGGCTACCCTCTCTCATTCTTTATTTATTTTTCAGCTGGGAGCGATTATTATGGAGATTTCATGGGAACGAATGAACATTCCTTCCTTTCTCTGCCAACCTGTCCAACCTCTGGAACTCATAACTCATAAACCATAATAGAAACAAGACCTTCTTTTGTGACAAGAGTGCCGTCTCTAGGATAAGACGATACGTCGGTCTTTCGGAGGAGCAAGTGCAAGTGAAGAACGAACGTGCAAGCCAGGAGCTATATATATTAGTCAAGCCGCAGGTAAAGAGTTGGCATTGACTTCTTGAACTTCGATTTCTAGTTAATGAAGATCAGAGATTCCTAATTAATAAATATCATTAAGAGAACAAGTGTGTGTTCTCTGTCCTAAACGAAATCCTTTTCTCTTTGCTCAAGAGCTACTCTAGTTTTTGTATCTCATTCTTGGTTGTAAGCACGGGCCCAAAAGACTCCGCGAGTCGGGTTAGGCTGATCTACTTGCTGAGTAGACAACTAAATAGGTCGATCCGTTGTCGAACCTTGAATTCGATTGAAATTCTATCACTCTTGAAAGCTAGCTCCTTGCATAAAATAAAAAAGGTTCATCTCACTTGTTCAGCCAGCCTCTTCTTTTGTTTTGGTCGAGATCCTCCTTTGTAGCACATGTCCTTTCTTTGCTTTAGCCCTGCTCTAATCGAGCGGAGATCCTACTATTATATTATATTTATTATAAGACTCACATCGTTGGACTTGAGCACTGACCCTTATTCCATTCATTCCATCAACAGCTCAATCGATGGGACCCTTCCTAAAGGAAGTTCCACGGAGCCGGTAGAAATGACTGACTGAAGATAGAAAGAGATCGAAAAGCATGTGTATAGCATCTATACGACTCGCCTATCGCTGAGTGGCTTGAATCTAATTCGATTGGAACCCCGATAAGCGAAGGGAGTAAGCTCCTTATTTTGAATTGGCAGATTACCATTGAAAAACAAATAGACGAAGCTCTTCTATCTAAAGGGTATTCCCCGGAATCAGTCTTTACAAAGCGCCATGAGATCCGGGGCTTCCTATTCTATCCCAAAGGGCTTCTTCTATCAGGGGAGAGGTCTCGCTTCTACCTAAGGGATATAAAGTCCGGGGGCGCGGCAGATAGTCTTCTCTTTCATCGAATCGAAAGTGAGATAAGGGAATTTTATCTGCTTCTTTAAAGGAACGATCGTCTACTCGACGAGGTCAAATGAGCACACGGTTTGAGTCATTTAATTCCTCTGATCTCACTGTTTTTCGTGGGACTTTCTATGAAATTTTTTCAATAGGCCTTATGCCAATAAAAATTATGGCGTAAATAAAGGGGCAAGCTTGCCTCTAACAGCTGGCTCGCTCCGGCACTACACTCGCCCCCTGTGGTTTGGTTTCTTTTCCTGTTGTTAGAGCAGGAATTCTTGGACTCGTACTCATCAAGGACAGCTTTGCTTTCCCTCCTTTTCTGTATTGACTACGAATGCCCCGAACGGTATGTTTCCTTGTCTTTTATGCCTATATTTTACATTTCATGTTGGTTTTTCCCGAGTTCTTTGAAAATGCATGTTTGAAAAGTCCGTTTATTAAGGAGAATCGCTTGAGTAACGAGAATCCTCGGTTTCTTTAAAATTTTTCATTTGGAAAGTCCCTTTCACAAGCAAAACGTCTTTAGTAACCGAAATCGCCGGCTTTTATTAACTTTTTCAATGGCTTTTGCCCCGAAATCAAGAGCAGCGGGCACCGGGGGCTGCTATGTCTCTAGCCTCGTCACCAATGGAAGGGTACTTTTCTTTCCATCCAACTGATGATTGGGTGAAACAAGCAGTGAGGTTTACGAAAAGAAGGCGCAGGTGGATCAATTTAAATAAGTCATAGGGTTCGTGCCCTGAACTCTGCAGGGTCAAAGACAGGAGACCCGTCTCGGGCATACCCGGTGCATTTGGACTAGAACAAGTCGAAGCATTTCCAGACGAAGATGAACTAGATCAAGCAACGGCTGGACCAGACAAAGACTAAGTTGCAGCATTTGTCGAAACATTTCCGGATGAACAACGGACAGATCAGGAAGAAGAGGCCGCTGTTCCTTTTGAAAAGCAAGCTGCAGTTCCACCAGCGAATGAGGTAGATGAAGTTGCCGAAGCATTTGAGGATGATGGAGAGAAAGCTTCCAATTAAAAAAAAAAAAATAGGAAGATTGACTTGACTTCTCTATCTAATAGGGACCCTGCTCCTTTAGGTACTTATAGCGTAGCGAAGAAAGCAACTTCGGGGGACAAGGAAATAGCAAACCCACAAGACAAGGCGAGCGAAGGTGAGGGAGGGAAGATTGAGGGCAGGCAAGCAAATGAAGCAAGGGACCACTTTTTTCAGGTACAGCAAGAGAATCCAGTAAAGGAGCTGGGGTTGGTTGAGCTAGTTCCTAAAATACTTGACTTGGGCGCACCACTTCCTTTCTGTTCGAGGTGCTAAATCAGGTTTATCTTTCTATTATATTATATAGGGCTAAACAATTCTTATGTTATGCAATTTAAAATTACTATAATATTAATTAAATATTTTATTTTAATTTTAAATATAGGTTCTAAATGTATATTTCATTTTTAAAAACTAAACTTTCAGCCCTATGATAAAATAAAATATATAGAATTCTTGTTCATTCAGAAGTCAGAAAAGGCTCGCTATATGCTTAACATGTCAACTGCCACAACTGTTATCATAAGTAAGGTTGAATGTCTTTCCCCATTTCTTGATTTAATTAAGAACTCTTCTTTCTCTTTTTAAAATATTTTCATCGCTAGTAGGTGTCGAGCCCCTAAATCGTTGGGGTAGGCTGAGTTGGCCCATAATAAACTAAGACAGATAGCTCGGAACATTGCTTAACGCCCCTTCAGTCTTCTCAGTATTTCAGAAAAGAGTATTAGGATTTGTATTCCCCGTATATGGATTTCAAGGTAAGCTCATAACACTATCAAACCTTCCTACGAGTCTCTGGGTACTGCAGCTAACTCATAAAATACCAGAGGTGTAGTCTTGGATTTCCCTCTCTTAACTTACTTAACTGGATTCTTAATTTCATAAGCCTAGCCCGGCTACGGCATTCAAAGAGAAGCTTGGAACCTCGATAAGTAATCCTAAGTAAGGCCCAGATATCGCTGCAGTTAGAGGAATACTTGGTGGTAGTCCCGGAGTTATTTCGTAACTAGTATCTATGTGGAGGTAGGAGTATCATATGTCTGATATCCCTAAGTCACGTGTCTACCCAAGATTATGTATAAAATATGAGTGGATGATGCTCGTAAAACAAAGGAAGATCTCGAGCCAATACCCAAAAATCCCCATAAGGGGTCAGATGATACTGCAGCCAACCCTTAAAAGTACAAAGTAGTTGCCTCAGGGATCCTCTCCTTATCGGTCGAGTTACCACGACCTCTTAGAACTCTATTATAGCATATCAAACCCCAAACATAAACGAAAAGCTAGGCACACTGATTGTAAGCCTCTCCGGACATCCACTACCACTGCAGTGGAAAGATCTTGTGGGGGTATTATTTCTCAAAACCAATCCCCGAAGCGCAGGTACTCATCCCATCACCTGTATGTGCGAAGCAGGCCTCTTGGTCTACGGCGAGTGTAGTTTAAGAATCCCTTTCCCCCTCTTATAGGTGATCTTATGGGTGAAAAGAATTACTATGCCAAACAACGCTTCGAAGGTTATTTATATCTCGACCGGTAGTAAGAGGGAGCACTAAGAAAGCACTCATCCTGCCTGAATTATCTTAGCAACTGACGGGTATCCCTAATCCCAGGGTTCTTCTTTGATTACCCGGATCTATAGTCTATGCATCTCCTGCCTTCTCCGGATCCAAGATCTGGAATATACCTATTCATCACTTCGTCCACCCCCTCTTTTTCTTTCTATAGCCAACCAGTATCCCCAATCTCTGAGCTACTCTTCGACTACCTGCATCCGTAGTCTCATTCTCTTCTTTCTTTCGTAACCCTAAGACTAGAATCCACCTATCCCTGAACTTAGCTTGGGATGAAGATTGTCTTAGGTGAGTGAGTTGTGGTCTTTTCTTCTTGTGGGTGAATGCCCGGCTTTAGGTGCCCTATTTATATCTCTTAAGGACTTTTAAATTAAAGGCACTTTGATCAACTATTATCGTAAATAATAGAATCTATTTCTTGTAGTGGTAATCAACAAGGTCCGAGATCGTGGAACCCTTTTCAAAGACAACCTTATTTATAGCAATTGATTCCGCGTTACAAGTAAAAGGAAAGATATCCCGTTCGTTTAACCGCTTAGTAAAGGAGAGGTTC
>JAIUZE010045502.1:0-12608 GCA_022085475.1 Heliosperma pusillum | reverse complement strand
AATGACAGAAATAACATTATTAGAAACAAAACTTGATTTCAACAATTAAAGTGTTGAAAACGATTTTGTCGGAATTGAAAATAAAATGTACATGGAGCTGAAGAGCGGAGAGGAGACTCTAGAAATATAAGTTAGGACGGAGTTGGCCAAGTAACGAAGGTTTTGTGACGATTTTGCTCAAGAACGATCAAGAACGCTCAAGAACACCAAGAACGATTTTGATTATATTAAAGAAGGTATTAAATAGATATTAAGTTGATTTAATGTAAAATGAAAAGATAATTAGTGAGTAATGGGGAAGGGGAATGCCGTGTAAATATAGGGATTAATGGAGTCGGGTTTTGAAATTGTTGTTACGGAATTGACTCGGGTTTTATAAATATATTATGGTAATTATTTAGATATTATTAGATATTATATTTGTTTAATCAAATATCTAGATATTATTTAGATATTATGTTATCTTAATCAAAAGAAAGAAAATATATAATCCTAAGAGGAGGGAGGGGAGCCGTGTGGTTATAGAAGAAATCGGGTCTGTTTTTAAGCGATTTGCGGAGTTTAAGTTGACAGATCGATAAAGCTACAAATATCTTAGATATTTGTATTAGTTTAATCAAAATAATCAAAAGATCTAATATGAGTGGAAAGAGGTGATTTGGGCGTGTGGCACTTGTAGGAGTCGGGTTTCGGGTTTGTTTCGGGACTTAAGTTGACTCGGGAATAGTTAAATGACGTTCGGGTTTAAACCGTAAAACCTATTCTTTAATTCCAAATAAATTCAAAATAATTATATTAAATTATCATAAATTCAAATAAATCTTAATAAATTAAAATAAATTAAATATATTATTTTTCAAATATAATTTCGGTCTTTCAAATCACGGGTTGTTACAGAGAGTACCCGGAACATTAATGTGAAAATCACCCTCGTAGCGGGAGAACTACGAGAGGCGAACTCCGGGTGTGAAACCGTCTCCTGACGCATCGCCAACATAGTAACAACCCAAACTCCAATCCCGAACTCCAGCACCATCATCATGAATCAATCAAATAATATATACAATACATCTTATCACATCAATTAGCATAACCGTACTGTGTAGGGAAACCCTGCCTTATTCGCAAGTTCCGCAAGAGGACAAGTAATCAACTCATAAATCCTCTTCTACAAAGTCTCCCACTAATCATACAAGGATTATACAATTAATACTACTCATCTTCCCTTTCCACCCAATTCAATTAGGGATCAGTGCATTACAATTATTCATACAAAATCATATCATAGGATTACTTACCGAAACAATCAACAAAGCAAGGAGAAATCTGATTCTGCACGGAATGATTAAGGTTGTCTTAAGCAGTTTGAGAATAACGTAAAGTGAAATTATGTTTCAATCTTTATTAATAAAGCCTTAATCAAACCGTCCTAAATAACCTCCCCAACCGGTGTACTCGATCGAGTACAATAAGTACTCGGTCGAGTACGACTCACTCGGTCAAGTGCTTTCCACACTCGGCCGAGTGCCCCAGAACGGAACACTGTTCTACTGAAAGACCAACCTACTCGGCCGAATACTCTCCACTCGCCCGAGTGCACTTACCACTCGGTCTAACTTACCACTCGATCGAGTAGACCGAGTGCCTAGTGCTCAGAAATACGGAGTATTACACACAGTTTAAGCCTTAATGTTTCAACTGGAATTTGGTTATTCAGCTTAATTAATGGGTGGAATAACTTGCTGGATTGTTACGAGAGTTGTCAAAGAAATTTCAACAAGTTTAGACGTTCTTTAACATTGTTATTATATGCCCACATTATATATTGTTCCGACTTCATTATTTGTGTAGCACATGTGTAGATTTATTACTAGTTTTTAAGGGCCTTTAGTGCCTAGTTTAATCACACTTAGAAGATGGTAGTGATTAGTGGAAGCAAGCCACTAGCTTCCCAGGTTTGTTACTGGTTTGTGGAGGTTTGCTTTGTATAGCTCTCTAAGTACTCATTTACTCACTTTTATTTTATTTGCATTCTTATTATCGTCTCGTTTACTGATAAGGGTAAAGTCGTGTTCCTTAATTAAAGTAAACTTAACTCAATGCTACCTAATAGTCAGCGGTAAGTATGATATTGAATCCACAAGGAGGCGGCAAAAGTGTATTTGCTAATAACTAAGTCTGTCTTAAAGGTAATAATTTCTTGAAGTTTTGTTTGATTAGCTATAACTAATTGGAGTAAAGTAAAGATGAAGTCAAATATATTAAAAGAGTCTAGGGATCAGGCTCACTAAAATGTTATCCGGGGAAGGAATTTAATCAATTAAAAGGTTAATCTAATTGTCTAAGGTCATAAGATAATGATTATGTGACAAATAAAAAAATTCACTTGATCATTTTTAGTGCTTTAATTTGGGTGTATTTTGTACTGGGTGAATTAGCATTCTTTTTGTAGTTTTGTTGCTAGATTGGTCTTAGCTTCACATTCCAAAATTTATATGTCCCCATTTTCACCCATTATTCCTTACCCACATTAAGACACTTTAAGTCCATGGCATGTGTTTTGGTCATGCTTTGTTGTAGCATTGTCATGTACTGGTGTAGAGATTCATTCCATGTTAAATTGCGGACATATTTTCACAAGTCGTGGTAAGTGAGCGTTATTTTTATTGAATTTTAAATAAAACTAACATGATTCTTATTTGTGCAACGAGTGAAATTAAAAATGCGAGATTTCAATATCCATGGTCTTCCAAGGTCGAAGGTTTGGTAGCGGAAGTAATCGTTGCATATCATGTAGTTCTTGGAATCTTAGCTGCGTTTTCTTTTTCCCTGACCTGTGCACCATCCCTGACCTGCAAAACCACCAATTGACCCTAAACCGCAACCATATGCGTAGAAATCCCCTCTCACCGCAGTGAGAGTACCCGAAACATTAATGTGCAAATCCCCCTCGTAGCGGGAGAACTACGAGAGGCGAACTCGGGGTGTGAAACCGTCTCCTGGCGCATCACCAACATAGTAACAACCCAAACTCCAATCCCGAACTCCAGCACCATCATCTTGAATCAATCAAATAATATATACAATACATCTTATCACATCAATTAGCATAACCGTACTGTGTAAGGAAACTCTGCCTTATTCGCATGTTCCGCAAGAAGACAAGTAATCAACTCAGAAATCCTCTTCTACAAAGTCTCCCACTAATCAACAAGGATTATACAATTAATACTACTCATCTTCCCTTTCCACCCAATTCAATTAGGGATCAGTACATTACAATTATTCATACAAAATCATATCATAGGATTACTTACCAAAACAATCAACAAAGCAAGGAGAGATTGACCTGACCTGTGCATTTATTTCTTTAGTGTGTGTGTCATTGCTTTGTTTTAAGTCAAGCTACTTTGAATTAATTCCATTGGTTGAAACTGCTTTGAGTTGTCCTCCTTCACCATTTGTAGCATTCTTGTGTTGTGTGCGATTTAGTTTGCTCGGGGACAAGCAAAGTATCAGTTAGGGTGAGTTCGATGGGTTCATTATCTATACACTCTTACCCACATTTTCTGCTCCTTTTCTTGCGTAATTGGTGCTCATTTGAGACCTTATTAGCTAAATTTGTCTTCCGAGCTTTTGTTTTGTTGTTTGAGAAAGTTATGTAAGTAGTATGTCGTAAACTAATGTGATTCGAGCATTTACCGTTAGTTCGTGAAAGTAATGAAGCTAGGACGCAAGAAGTTATGTTAGTAGTATAGTTGGAAGACGGACTTCAGCTAATCCGGCAAGACAAGGTCTCGATCCGGGCTAGCAAGGAGAACGTTGAAGACACTTTACCTAGTCTATTTTTACTTAATAGTTTTGACCTATTTTCGAAGTCCATTTAGTATTAATACTGCACTTAATAAATTTATAGGGACGTTTTTAACACTACATTAGAACCCCAAGTCACTTAGCAGTAGATTATCATCCATTAATTATGTTTTGGATTTTCTTTCTTGTTCGTGCTACAATCAAAATTTGGTAATAAATCTACTTCAATTTTATTTCTTCTTTCATTATTTGTTCATCATACTGGATAATCTATTTTTGTTCTATCACTTACCATGTCAAAATTTATGAAGTATACATTTAGGTTGTTGATTGCTTCTATCTTAAATATGTCTAGCTAATTTCTTTTCTATGGTTTAGGGATAAATGGTGGGAATTAAATTAACGTATATGAATAATTGATAAACAAGCGATGATTGCTAGTGCCTTATTTACATGTTTTAAAAGTTAAGTAATTGGTTAAAGGCCATAACCTGTTAGTCGATCTAGGAAATCCCAATTCATGTGCGAGAATCGAATTGTGATTAGACTTACGTGTAATTGGGCAGGAAGCCTAATACAAAGCGAGAGCCCTTTAGTGCCTTATTAGGTTGATATTGATCCTAGAGGACGTATTATATCCAACTAGCATGATTGGACGTAGTATACCCTAGTCCCTTCCTTTTAGATTTAAATTCGATTTATTCACATTTGCTTAATTAGATAATCAATCAACCTGCCTAAATTGTTACCTGACGAACCGAGTTATTTGTATTTGAATAAAATTGTCTCCTTATTGATACGATACGCTACTTATCACTGGCTATCTGTTAGTAGTAACTTAGGATTATTTTTATTAAGGTCATATGACAGTAGCCTTATCAAGCTAGCTATTTGTTGGTAGTATTATAGGATTATTTTTTATATAGATGATAAGACTTAGCCTTGTGAAAATTTTGCTCAGGTGCCAGGGAGACTCTTTCGTTTTTATTGTTTCTTTACTAATTCTAGATTTTCAATCGACTCTTGTTCCTTGAGGCATTTTCTCATCTTTTTTTTATAGTCTGTTTGTTTATACACAAGTCTTAACGGTCCGTGCAAGGTGAAATTTCTTCAAGGAAATTCATCAAGTGAACCACTTTAATACACTTGAATCTATTCACAAAGACTTTATTGTTGAACAACAGTCCTTAGAAAAGGGTGTTCCTGTCATCCCGTTTGACACAACTTTAATAAAGATGCCGAAGCTTTCTAGTCATTCAGAGCCTAAAATTGAATCAATTCCTAAGGGGTTTAAAATACGACAACTGCAACTCGTAATTTTGAAAGTCGTTTGTCCTTCATTAATTTAGTGGAGCGGAATCAAAGTGGGGGTAGTGCTACTGAAGATTCGAGAAAACATATGGGGATATTTATTGATTACTGTTCTACACTTCCACTTGTCTTTAGTATTTCACAAGATAAAATCAAAGCGATGTTTCTTTCATTCTCCTTACATGACAGTGGTACGGGGTGGATTTCTGACTTAGACCGAGTGGCTATGGGAATTACATACTAGAATTCATTAGCCTTGACGTTTATAAGAAATATTACCCACCACAAAGAATAATACTTTGCGAGGACAAATTACAAGTTTCAAACAAAATATGACTGAAAACTTGAATGAGGCTTGAACCCGCTATAAAATGTTACTCCATTCATTACCTAATCACCGATTCCAAGATAGTCTTTGTGCAATCATTTCTATATTCTGCTTCAAATGATCGATTCCAAAATAACACTAATGATGATAAGGCATGAAATACCGTTGAAGAGATTGCAACCCACACACATGGGTATGGTAATTCGAGGGGAAACTCCCGAAGTAATAGCAATGATTCGAGTGCAGTAGTTGAAAGTCCATAGACCTTAATTAGACTCCTCTAATTATTTACTAAATTACTTATTAATTTAGTTTATAATGATCTATGCAACATGCATTCAAATATAAAGACATTTATATAAGAGAAAAAATTTCCTCACATTGATATGGAAAATATAAGGGCACAACAATAACTCCTTCTTGTTGTTCTTGAGCTATAAATATGGATGAACACAAACTATCTCCAAAGTAGAAGATCTCCTCTAAGTTGCACCAAAATTAACCCAAATAATCTACTCTTATTATTAACTAGATAATAAGATAGATATTATACTACTAATATTATGACTATATTACTACACTAGTAATACTTAGTAAATATTAGTATTTGAGAGTTTTTAGTGAGAGGAAGAATTTTAGAAAGAAGTATGACAATTGAACAAAATCAAGTGGTAATAAAATGAACAACTTTTGTTCATTATTAAGGCCATAAGGCCGGATCCTCATGTCCCAAATTGGACTATTATTTGTTCAATTTTATCACATGCATTTGAGTGGAGTGTTGTAGAAAAGATGATGATTGTTTTATACTTGTTATGTCACTTTCAATAAGTAACTAAAGAGTAAAAACAAGAACAAAATCATCACCCTTGTAACTACATCTTCACCGGCCACAATTGGTCTAGTTAGGTCCATTTTGATTTTTGATATTTGTCTCACAAATACTTATTGATCATATGGTTAATTATCTTGTATAATTAAGTGTTAATTTGATCATATAACAATTATATGACTCAATTAAATAAATAATATCTACTTAACATTTTAAGTAATATTTTACCATTATATCAATATATAATGGGTCCCACAATGCTTAGTTAATTTATTTTACAACTCCTTGTAAATATAATTAACTAATTACCTCTATATCAAAACCTCAACTAATTTAGTAATTTAACGATTAATTACTAAGTTAAATCTTATTTAATCATATTAAAATAAGATATAAATTTATCAGTCAATTATCGCATAATTGAAAAATAAACTTAATCGAATTTGAGTTCTTAACTCAATTTCTAACAATTAACTCTTGTACATATCGAATATATGTAATGGACTAAATAATTGTATCATATACAAATAATTAGTTACTATTTGGATTTCAGCCTTTAGGTGTGACCGAAAGGGATCAGTTGCTCAACGCCGTCAAACGACATAAACGTCAATACTCTAGTAGCCCAACCGTTATTGATTTACGTTAATCAAAAGACTAATAAATAGATAATCAATAAATATACAATCTACTTCCATAATAAGATTTATTATGTGGCGCACTTTTGTGGAGGACACCTACTCCAACAATCTCCCACTTGTCTGACACAAGTGTGCGTCACCGATTCTCTTGTCTCTTTATCACATCTCCCACTCAACGCAAGGTGTCTTTCAGGTCGCACTTGCGATTGACAATATCTAGAGTGGTTTTCTCGATAGGGAGAGTAACTGTCTGACCGGAAAATCTACCATAGATCTCTTTCCGAGCGTGGCCACGCATTTACAGTAACTTCTCCTCGAGTGGCCTAAAGATGTTTTTACCCAACGTGGGTGGACAATTCCTGTTGATCCATCTACTCTGTATGATGCAGATCACCATGATCCAGAAGAAGTCCATCGGCCTCCTTTTACGGCACGACCTAGAACATCAACCAAAACCAATCGGAAACTGCACCGACTCAGATAGACGGTCGCCAGTCAATGTCCGACAGAGTGTCATACAGTCTGTCTATGTAAACGACCAGTCATCTCCATGACCCCATGGTGCTGAACCAACAATCGATCGACTTACAATCTAGTCATTTCGAGACGTCACCTCATTGAGTGACTAGGGACAAAATACTAAGTTCGTCATATTCACTTGAATTGGGTTCAACCTTTCTTTCAACCAATTCGGATAAACAAAGTATTAAAATTTAGTCAAACTAAATAATGGAGTTTTTCATGAAACTCTAACAATGAATGCGATTATCAAATATTTGGAAAAATTGATACGCTATCAATAATTTCATATCTTATAATCTTTAGCAATTCAGGTACATATTTCAATCCCCATTAAAATGACATGACTATCATGTTCAGCCTGCAAAAAGCATGGCTAATGGATTAGCAATACTTGCATCTTTCCATCGTTCTGATTGCTATTTCTCTTTGTCTACGTAATCTCATATTACATAAAACTTTCTGAGTACGTGTCTAGGTTTGAATCTAGACTTAGGACTCTTGGCCTAAAGGTAGCTCCCACTGTTTTACCAGTATAATGGGATAGGATATACAACTATATGAACTATTTCTAGTCCCTCCAATACTGTCGAATCCAAGCTACTTTCATATGCATCATCATATGACGCAATGTACTCCATTTCCGTTGTTAAATCCGCAATTATAAACTGCCTGGAACACTTCCAGCGGATACATGACATTTATATTTGAAAATGTCACTCCTACTTGGAACCTTTCCAATAGTATTTTCTGTTTGGAACTCTTCCAACAGATAAATCTTCTATGAAACACAGCCAGTTCGTGATTTCAAATCACTTTGATCAGTTTGGAACCTGAAGTCTGTGTAACCCTTACACGTAACTCATTTTAAACTCCAAAAACATGGAACATATCTTTTAGTCCTTCGCAAGTACTAAGGATGTTCTTTATGGCTATCAAGTGACTCTCACTTGGATTTGATTGCAAATGATTCGTCATACTCAAAGCATGCGAAATGTCGGATTGAGTATACATCACAGCGTATATAATTGACCCCGCAGCGGAAGCAAAAGGACTCAATTATGATGTGTTCAACTTCCTTGAACTAGTCAAAGATCTTATCGATATAAGAATTTTGACTCAATGCTAATATCCTTTTAGATTTATCTCCATAAATCCAGATATCTAAAAGATGTATTCTACTTCTCCAAAATCTTTCATCATCTAAAATGATCAATATGTCTCCACATATAAGACTGATGCACACCACATTACTCCCACTAAACTTCATGTATAAACATAATTCCTCGAGATATCGAGAAATATTTTGCAACATGATTGACACACTAATTCCAACTCTTTAGTGCTTACTTAAGACATACTCTTAAGCTTGCAAATTAACTTAGGATAATTAGGATCTACGAACCCACAGGTGAATATAAAATATACTACCTCTTCTAGAATCGTATTCGAGAAGGTGGTTCTTGAGATCCAGTTGGCATCATACTATTATGATATGCTGTAATCGCTAAGTATATTCGAATGGATCAAAGAATTAAGGTTGGTGCAAAACTCTTTGCCTACCAAGTTATCTTTGAAAACATTTTAATGTTCATCCATGCAAATTTCGATCTTAAAAATCAATTTACATTGAAGAGGTCGTACTTCTTCAAGTAAAATTTACCAGGTCACATACCTGACCATCATGCATGAAGTCCATTACGAATCGTATGACTCTAAGCCATATCAAGAAGTTGGGACTAAAAACAGTCTTTTATAAGTCACATATTTCATCACTATTAAGGAGTGATAAAAATTCACCTGACCTCCTAGGTTCCGAAGAAACAACTACTGAACAAGCAATGAGGAAAACTTTTTCCGGACCATGTTTGTGGCTCTTGAAACATTTTCTCCCACTCTGTCTTATCAAGAAATAATCGTATTTTTATTGAAAGACAGCATCACAAGTCACAAACGCTTTGTTCTCGTGGTCAATGTGGGATTATTGAGCACTTGTTTCATTCAAATAACTTATAAATTAGGTACGCTACCTACCCATATAATATATGGAATGAAATCAGACTGTTTTAAATGTGTTTTAATATGTTGGGAAAAGAAATAGCAGACAAAAAAATTAAGATCCCAAGGTTAGTCAAATGGCTCATTTTGACTTTGACAAAGACAAAACCATATCGTATAAGGTTCTGTATCTCTATGCAACAACACCTTATCTCATAATGTGTGTTAGAGAAGTTAACTCGTGAAACCATTTCACAATGCTTTTGGTGAAAATCAAAGTCAATACTTAGAAATTTATAGTTACGATTTAGTCGTAAGTCGTTGTTCTAATGCTCTAGTGGTTAACTACTTCTCTTTGAAGCTCTTTGAACTTTTCAAAGATTTCTCTTAGCACCTCATTAAGTAGAATCAAACATAATATCTACTTAAATCGTCGGTAAATCAAGTGAAGTAATCATTACCATCTCTGGTTGTGTTTGTTATTGGACCACACGTATTCTTATGTAATGGGGCCAATAATTTACTAGTTCGATTTCCTTTTCAACAAAAGGGCACGAATCATCTTGCCTTGAATACAAGATTCGCACACACCATAAGATTCAAAATCAGATGGGTTAGGGATAGTTGTTAATACTAGCCTCTTAATGTGCTACACAATCCAGAATTAAGATTAGACATAGGTCACCAATTTTGAGCCTTTTTCAATCTATATGACAAGTAATTACTAGTTTAGGTCAAGAATATAATTACCTTTGATTGGTATGGGATAACCATTGACCAAGTATAGGCATAAAAAAGATACAACGTTTGTTCTATTCACAAAAGTGAAACACTTGTGTCGTACACAAAAGTGGATACTATATTCTTTATTTAGAGGTTATGTACATAATAACGTTTATTAAAGTATACCTCTAAATCCAAAACTAGATTGATCACATTATAACTTTTATATGTCTCTATAGAAATAAAACTACAATAGTTATATTTCCCTTGTAGGTCGACATTTAATCATGGTTAGTCGTCGCACGAATCATTATTATATGCATCGAATACATTGATGAAAACCATAATGGATATCTAATACCCAAAAATATTTGCATTTAGCAAAATTAATGTCGATCATACAGATATTATGGGTGAAAAAATTACACCTAATTTCTAACTCTTTAGAAAACTTTGGGAAGATTCTTTTCTTGTGTCCTACACTGTAAAATAGAATCGTCAAAAGTTGGGTTCGACACCTTGCTTGGGTTTTGACTTTACTATTCAAAATAGTCTTGCCTTTATCCCTTGCCTTGTGTCAAAGTCGAGCCAACCTACTCTTGAACCTCGTCTTAACAATTAAGAATATAAACATCATTCTTAGTGCTCCCACTCACTTTCATGAATCTCTACTTAGACAAGTATATTGGAATTATTGTGAAGACTATTCTTCATTTCATTCATGGTTTTACCTTCAAAAGGATAAACTTTTCATGAAGTGATTACGGTATTTGGTTTGTTCACGATTTCAAATAAATCGATTAACCTAGTCATCCCAACTGTTTTGGCCTCTTTTGAGGTAAGCCTCGATAAGGAGCATTATGACGACATACCAAAATACAAACATTTTCTTTGGAGCAAAAATTTGATGTACCATTGTTTATAAGAGACATTTGCAATGGTGAATATGAGGATCAAAAGATACAATTCATTTTGTCTTTAGCTACGGTGGTATAAACGGAGATTGCAATCAAAATGCTACCGTATAAAATAATGAAAACCTTTTCCACGATTGAACGGATTTATAAGTTCATAGAAGAAAAATAATTGTCATTGCGCGAATAAAAATAAATATCAACGGAAAATAAACATTCATTGCTTATATATATTTTACTTGTAAAAACAATTTTAAACAAGTCACTCATATAATGACCCCTCACGAAATTATATAAGTGATTCCAAGACCCATCTTTAGACAAAAATAGTCATCGCATGCTACCTTTATCTAAAAATGGTAAGTCAATACTTGACTAATTCTACACTTAGAACTCTTGGTTGACGGATTTCAACTAAATCCATCTCCTAGTCCCAAGATAACGCTTATCTCGTTGAGTCCAATCCAATTTTGGCTTGTGATCGCATCACCCTACTTACCCGAGGTAAAAAGGGACCCACGAGCGTGGTAGCCCTAATGAAAACACGGGGTTCTAGGTGTTACTAATGGTAGGCTAAATCCAATTTTTTTTTTAAGTTTTGTGAGAGGTCTTGTCAATTTTGTTATTAATTCCCTATAAGCGAACTAAGTCGGTGAATTGTGAATAACGTTGAATTGACAATAACGGTAAATAAAATGCATGTGTGACGATTTTGGCATGAGCGAAAATAAAGCAAGCAATAAAGCAACAATAAAATCCTAGTATGACCACCTAGCCAATCAAAATTAACTAGATAGTTAAAAATTCGGAAACCAACTCCTTGGTCCCTTGCCTCTTCACTTGGAACACCTTCCAAAATGGCACCGTCTTAAGGGAGCCACCGGTCTTCATAAAAAATAATTACAAATGTACAAATATACAAATTCCTATTATACATTTATACTATAAAATAAAATTATTAAATTATACAAACCGGCGATACGAGATCGCAATAAAATTACAACCAAAACGTTATTCCCTTACATTACGGGTAATAACGATAAAAATTTACTAGGCCATACTAGGTACAAAATTTGCATAAATTATTAAATAAATGACATTCATTCATTCAACCATAAATAAAATAAATTGCTGCAAAATTCATGCCAAAATCGTCCTAAGTTCAATTCATGCTCATTGTAAAATCGTCCTAAGTTCAATTCATGCTCATTGTAGCTCGATTTCTTCCGGGATTCATTGATTTTTAACCATTAAAAAATTTATTTAATACATAAAAGAAATACGAGAATACAATACGAAGGTGTCATAACATAAAAAGGTCATTACAAAACGAAAATACTATTATACAAAATAAATCTACAAGACGGGAGACATATCTCCCGTATAAATAAGGAAATAAAAGTGTGTACAATAATATACAAACTATGAACCGAATATAGGTCCAAGGTAAAAACTTCACTCGCTAGCTCGTCCATGTACCCCAAATATGCAACACCACCTGTTCGACCGCATTAAATATAAACACGGAA
>JAIUZE010045501.1:0-199735 GCA_022085475.1 Heliosperma pusillum | reverse complement strand
ACATATATATATTATATATAATAACCATTTATTTGTTTATATTATTGCAAATTGTAGTACGAGCGTCGTTAATTAGAGATCCGGAAGTCATCATCATTTAATTATTATATATATATATATATATATATCATCATCAATATTATATTAATTATCATCAATATTATTGCAATAAGTAGTACATATATATATACGAGGTAATTAATAATGACACGTGCCCCCGACCCGGCCCAAAAGCGATCGACCCGAATTGAAGTACGTAGCTACGCTTGCTCTGATCTAGAAAGTGGATTGCCCGATCCGTAACTGCTGGCATGGCCACCCGATCGATTAGTTTCAGGTTAACTAGTGATGCATGATAATTATAATAACCAGTTCCTTAATTAAAAAGAAAATGACCCGATTCGAGGTAATTGAACCAAAAACTAAAAATAATTAATAACTAACCCGATCGATAAAGTTATGAATTACAAACCCGCCGAATCTAACCCGATTAGAATTGATTCCCAGGCCAAACCCGATCCGAGCTAATAATTAAACGTAACTTACGCCTATAATATAAAATTTAGAGCAAAGTAAAATAAATTAAAGTAAATTTAGAGCAAAGTTAAATAAATTAATTTAGAGCAAAGTTAATGAATTTATTTCGTGCCTCAAATTTTAATACCGCGCGCGCGTATCTGAAAAATTAAAAAAAATATACATAATCTATAAAAACGGTGTTTTAGAATTTCACCGTTGTTATTACTTTCAACAACGGTTTATAATAAATAAACCGTTGTCTTAGTGTTATAACTTTCAACAACGGGTGTGATTTAACCGTTGTTATTACTCTATAACAACGGTGGTTTATAGGATAACCGTTGTCAATAGTTTCTCTTAATAAACCCTTTAGTTTCTCTTAATAAAAAATAATTTACAATCCTATAGAGTAAATTTTACACACGTACATTATCATCATCATCCTCCTCGTTTACAATCATCCTCGTTTACAACACAAATCTTTTTGTTTATTATCATCATCATCATCCTCGTACTCGTGATCATCATCATGTTCTCTTGATCATCACCCTGTTCTCATTTGCTTTATCAGGTAATTTTTGTGTTTCGTTTTAGGGTTTTAAGATTGAAATTCATCTTTTTGTTTTCATTTTCTATTTATCGTTCTCTTTATCATGTAGTTTCATTCCTTTCTAAGTTTTTAGAGTTTTAGAATCTCTGCATGACTCTTTATTTGTTCAGTTACTATGTCATTCATTTTAAGGTCTTAGGGTTTTAGAATCGCTGTATGCATGACTCTGTTCCGTTACTATTTCATTTCTTTTGAAGGTCTTAGTGTCTTAGGATTATCATGGGTGAAAAACGGAAAAGAGTAGAAAACAATGATAAGGGGATAAGCCTGGTGAGAGGGGTGCTTCGAAGTGCTCTGCAGCCCTTGCAGCTATAGCGGCAAAAACGCCGATGGAAATAAAATGGAGTGTGAAAGGTGTTCCTACTGGTCCAACTGCTAGCCATTTAGCCACTTGGATTGGAGTTACAACCAAACAGTTTGTGCCTATAGATTTAGATGATTTCAGGAATATAAATCCTTCATTGCAGAACTTACTCTTGAAACGTATAAAGGTATGATAATATCTTTAGCTAAACACCATTTTATTTTGCATAAGTTACTATTACATAAGGCAGGAAGCCGTATAAAGGTTCGTGTAAAGGTATGATATTAGACAGCCGCTTATTAGTATATATGATGATGATGCAGGAAGCTTTCGATATTCCAGACTGCCATGATAAGTATCTATTACGTAAGGCAGCGGCAGTCTTAAGGCAGTGGAGGTGTGACCTTGCCAAATTACACTTGTATGTGGACAAGGAGACGGGGCAGATGCATAAGAGCCCACCGACAAAGTACCCCCACATCACTCAGCAACAATGGGATAATTATAAGGCGAAACGAGCTACTGAAAAGTTTCAGGTTAAGTATCCATGTCATATGTTTACATTTTTGTAAAACTCTACTTAAGGTTACATTTTTCTAAAAGTTTCAGGTTACATTTTTCTAAAACTCTACTTGTATCTATAATTTTCTAATTGTCTCATCTACTTGCGATTTTATATGATTTGAAGAGCGTTAGCGCCAGAAATCGTGCTAACATCTCACAGAAGCGGGGGGTATATTATGGTTCTCGAGGCGGTTACAGATTGATAGAAGAAAATCTCGTAAGTAGCATCTATATATTAGATTTTTTTAATCATACTTGGACTTGATATACATGTATACATATATTATTTTTGAGTTAACGTGTAGGTGTCAAAAGGTGTGACCGACTTGAATCGGCACGTAACTTATAAAGAAGGGCACACGCCTAAAGGATCCCGAACATGTAACGAATATGATCAGGAAGTCTTGGCCAACATAGTAAGTATTATTTTTATTAAGACGGGTTTTTAATAACTTTATTGTTCAATTCTTGTATGTCTAACTATCTATTTATTTTAGTAACAAAAATTAAATTAAGTTTATTTAATATATTATAGGAGAATGTTCTGAAGGAGGTTGCGGAAGGGAAATTCACTCCGAGTGGTCGTGACGACGTTCTTGCTAGAGCGATCGGCCGTCCCGAGCATCCAGGTCGATTGAGGGGCGTCCCATTACATGTCGGAGTCACGAAATATTATGGGACAACTAGCTCGAACAAGAAGAAGAAAAATAAGGGGAAGGCTGACATGGTACGTATACCATTTGTTATTGTCATTTAAAATTCACATGTTATTGTTTTAACAAATTGCTGATTCTACATTTTGGGCGTGCAGGTTCAGTTATTGGCCTCCGTGATACTGAAGATGAATTCTGGAGGCAAGCCTTCCGAAGAAGAATTGAAGATGATGGAGGATGTCATTAAAAAGGGTGAGGTAGTGCAAGAGGCAGACACTACTACCTTGCCAATACATGAGGAGACGGCTGAGAAGATGGGTGAGGTACCTACTGCTGTCGAGGTTTTAATACCTCAAGCCGATAAGGTAAATATGATTTTTTTTTTCTGCATTTGTTCTTTCTAGCAGCCATGCCTTTGATTGGTTTATTTTATTAGGTAAATGAGTCGGAAAAGGGGACGCAACTTGAGGAGACGGGTGAGGTACCTAATGCTGCTGAGGTTTTGATACCTCAAGCCGATAAGATAAATACGACTTAACCATTTTGAACCTCTGCATTTGTTCTTTCCAGCAGCCATTGCATGCCTTTGATTGGTTAATTAATTTTATAAGGTAAATAACTCTGAAAAGGGGACGCAACTTGAGGAGCCGGCTGAGAAGACGGGTGACAATAAGGAGGTATGTAGAATATAAGAAGTTAGTATATGCTGTCAGTGCTAAATCTGGTCTGGACATGTTCAAGTATAATAGCCTACCCACCAACAATAAATACTTGTAACTAACTTTACATTATATACTCAATATAGATCATTTATGATATCTATTATATTTTGGTATTTAGTAAATAATGTGTATTCTTCAGGCCACAAAACAGCGGGTAGTTGTTCGTCTCGCCGACCCTTCATTCAAAGAGGATGTGATTGTTGCTCGGGGTTTCGTATACCCAAAGCCCAAGGACTCAGCGGAAACCATCTTGGTTCATGGCGTACCACTCTTGCCGAAGCATGCAAAAGTGGGGATAGTGGGAGTCGTGAAGGGCTATGGAACCCGTAAACTGCCCGTCCCAGTCCGCGACGACATAGTAATACTGGCAGATGCGGTTAAATGTTTTGTCCAATGGCCTCAAAGCCACATTTTCTTGGCTCGTGATTGTAAAATTCAACAGAATGTAGACGGGGTTAGAAAAATACATCTAATTTAACCCGCCTTTTGTCTTTGTTCATCACCTTCATAAATAGTGAAATTTATATGTTTTATTTTTGTTTTGTAGGTAACAAAAAACATGGATAAGTCTAACTCGATAGACAATAATCTTTCTACTACCTCGTCAATACAACAACTTGATGAGGTATTTAATCAACTCTCTTTATATTTTAAGTTCTACTATCGCCTCATCATTGAAAGAGCAACTTAATTTAGTTAGCCACATGTAGGTTGTGAAAGGTAGCACACCGCATCATTTCCCCAAGCTGAAAGAGGTCAGGAGTCTATCCAGTACTAAATTCATGGGAACGTTTACATGGAAAAAGTACGAACGGTGGCGATGCTGGAGCTTTATAAGGAGGCTGAGAGACGCATAGCAAGCGAGCAATTAATAGTTATTCCGCTC
Source organism: Heliosperma pusillum (assembly GCA_022085475.1). Lineage (NCBI taxonomy): Eukaryota > Viridiplantae > Streptophyta > Magnoliopsida > Caryophyllales > Caryophyllaceae > Heliosperma > Heliosperma pusillum. The sequence goes on along the minus strand of JAIUZE010045501.1, from coordinate 195,477 downwards.
GAGAATGATATTGTAGGGGTAGAACGCCAAGCAATGCTGGATTGGGAAACGCTAGCCGTTTGGGCTGGCCTTGACGAGATTGATGTCCAACACCTATATGTTTGGATGAAGTAAGTTTCTTAATAAATTAAATCATGCAGTATTCTAATATTCTGACTAAGTAAGATATAGTGTTTATAATATCGGAATTAAAACCGGCATGTAGGTACTTGAACTCGGTTGTGATCCCCGCCGAGACCAATATTAATCCACTTCCTCAATACGGATTCATGTGCCCAAATGTTTTATCTATGCATATCGAGATGTTTTCGTATGAAGAACGTGTAAATTATATTGCTGGGGAATTGGCGAAAAACAATAAGCTCATTTTTGCCCCTTATAATGAAGCCGGGTAATATATAATTAATATTACGATTCCAAATACAATTGCAGTTTTATATGTTTGGTTATGATGCATGTTGTGCTTGTTAATAATGATGTGTCTCTCGATCTCTAGGAGACATTGGGTGCTAGCAGCGATCAATCCGACCACGAAGAAAGTATTTTGGTTGGACTCTTTGCATAGACAACCATCCGAGACCTTTAAGATGTTGATTATTAAGTAAGTTTATAATACTGATGATGATTTGGCACATATAATATTAAGTTTCATTTATTATTATTAAGTAAGTTTATGTGACTTTCGGCCTCTTTCCTTTTTTTAAAGGGCCTTTGAGAAGAAAAGAGCAACCGGCAATCAACCGACAGAATATTCTGATGATGGCCCTACTTTTATTACGATAACAGGGGTACGTACGCGCAAATACAATACCTTAATAATTAAGTGTATTAAACTAATTACGCATATACATCTGTCTTTTTTAATTACGCATTAAACTAATTGGTAATTGCCTTCTCGTCTCTTCGTTTATTATGTAATAATAGGTCCCTAAACAGCCGGATAGCATCCAATGTGGATACTACGTTTGTCGTTTCATGTTGGAGATTATTAGGCGAAGATATATCAGCATTCCAGAAAGAGTTAGTAGTTTAATGTAGCTATTATTTACTTTTTTTCATTAGAGCTGATATCTTTTCTGCTATATATATGATCGATGTTGCTAATTATGTATGATATGCCTATACTGTTGTTACCCTACTGATCGATGTCTTTTATTTGTTTTATCCGCAGTATTCAATCAACACGCCACATGTCCCTGAGTACACTAAGCACAATATAGACGAGGTAAGGGACTTGTTGGGCAAATACGTCCTTGAACAAACAAAGAATAAATGAAACTTAGATTATTTTGGAAGCAGATAGGGAACTTTAATTTGTAGAAGTCATTAATTAGAGCAAGTTGTAAGTATGAATTGCTCTGAAAGAGATCATTTTGGTTGTATATATCATTTTGCTGCTGCTGTACATGAATTGCCATGTACATGAATTGCCCTGTACATGAATTGCTCTGATTTATATATAGATATATCATTTTGCTGCTTCTGAAATTGGTTTATGATGCGTGCTGCTGCTACTGCTGCTGATTTATGCAGGATTTTCACTGGTGGCAGGGGAACAAATTACAATTTTTTCAAAAACAATAATAAAAATAATAACAACGGTTTTTCAAAATTCATTAAAAGCGTTGTAACATATTTCCCACCAAAACTTATCATACCTTTAACAACGGTGTATTATAGAATACCTGTTGTTATTAAAACTTTCCACAACGGCTTCTTTATTATACTCCGTTGTAATTAACAATATTCACAACGGGTTTGAAAAATTAAAGCGTTGTTATAATCTTTCCCACCAAAATTAATCATACCTTTAACAACGGTTTAATTTAATAGAACCGTTCTCGTATCTTTCCCACCATAATTATTCACACGTTTTAACAACAGTTATCTAGTAATAACAACGACTTCTTACCGTTGTTAAAACTATTCACAACGGTATTTTCATTAAATCGGCACCGTTGTTAAAACCTTTAACAACGGAGGCTTTAACAACGACCGCTTTTTAATATTACAACGGTTTTTAACCGTTGTCATAGCCTGTTTTTGTAGTAGTGAACATGTAAAATTAGTTTTTACATGAGAGACGGGAAATATTCGTGATTGAGAATTGAATACATATAAGTAATGTATCAAATGAAAACTATCATATGTGTTATGGTCAAGCTTGAATTATTTTTAAAGACGTGCGAATTTGTTTTGCATAGAGCTTGTCTAATATCTAAGTGATATTAATATTCGTGCTAATTTGTTTAGCCGTTATTGTAGGGTAAAAGCTAATTTTGTTTAGCGTTTTTAAGGGTTAAGTGATTTCGTTTCAAATAATCTTAAGAGTAAATTAAATTGTTGAACATTCTCGTTTATGGCGCTTGTGATGATTATGAGCTTAGTGAAATTTTCGAACGAACAATATAAATGAAGGGATTTAAGTAATTTAATTTTGAATTGTGTCTTAATCCATATATATACTTGTGTGTGACAACACGTGCTTTTGGTGATAGTAAAGCGGTTTGAACTTGTGGAATTATAGTGATAAGATTTTGTATTTAATAATCACGATTTTTAGGAATCGTGATCACTATTTTACATACTTGAGGTTGAATATCTTACTAGTGTGTAGGATAATGGAAATCTGTGTTTTTACCAGTATTTGTTCAAATAGTAAGTTTGATGCATGCAGAATTGTGTTATTTTTGTATGTGGACCTACTAAGTAGTGTTTGAGACATGTCTTACAGCTTATGTAGCGTATGATTAGGTGTAAGTCAATTTCAGTTTGACGTAGGGTACAAGACTATGTGTATTGGCCCGAAGTGCTTGAGGATTGTCCACGTTTTTTTTGTCTATCTAATAAGTGACTTTTAAAGACGGGATTGACTATTTTTAAGAAATTATTTTTCTATGGTAATGTTTTGCCAATCTGATTCTGGGATTAGGAAAAATACAGAACTCTTAATTGTTCATAGTCTCTCAATCCCTGGTTAATGTTTCAAAACTTATCGAGACGGGAAAGAGTGCCTCTTGGCACTAATGTCTCCCGATACGATTATTAATGGTCTATGTTTTTCTTACTATTGAGAACAGATATGTGGTGTTGTTTAATATGTTTGACTTAGTGTCGACAAGAGAGTAATATTGAGATAATATTAATTTGGTTCATGTTTGTTTCGAGCCAAATAAAATTATTCTCATCAATTCGAGTTATATGTGTATTTCTTGCATCTAATGTTAATTCTTATCCCTTGTGGATTTAGAAACATAGCGGGGATTATTATAACTCGTACTTGTTTAATTCATTGTTTGTCGATGGATTAATCACCTTTAGCTATGCTAAACTATGTTTTTAAATAGGCTTTGTGCTAATTTGATGTGTTGATTTTCTACGCACATAGGGTGCATGATTATTTTCAATAATTAGTTTATTGAAATTCACGGATACTTATTTAACCTTTTGTTAATAGTTTTGTTATGACTTTATGCTTGGTCATAATATTTATGTTCACCGCATTTCTTTTATTCTTCTGCTTGATTACATTTTTCCATTTGTTCATTGTCTTTTTACTTTTATATTTCAATCTATTTATTTTTTTATTTGTGGGTAGTAACATGTTAAGAGCATCATGAGACCATATGTGTTTTCCCTCTTTATTTGAGATGATTCACGCTATATGAGCGTGTATTCATTATATTGTCATTTTGTAAAGTGTTTGATATGTTCAAACATTTTATGATAAAAGTGAAAATCGACTTTGAACTTCGAATCAGAAATCTTAGTTTATGTGTTGGTTGTGAATAACTCTTTGATATGTTCAAAGTAGGGCCGAGCAATTTTTGGTCCGGACCGGAAAATTGGACCGGACCGGACCATTTGGTCTGGACCGAAACCGGACCAAACTTTTTAGGTCCGGTCCTCGGTCCACATTTTTGTAGGTTTTGGTCTTCGGTCCGGTCCGGATCAAGACCGGTTATTTTAGGTCCGGACCGAATAGACCGAATTTAATGTATTTTAAGGATAATATTTATAATTTTATGAAATTGTTGGGTAATTTACCTTCAAAAGACAATACAAATGCAATATTAAAGACTATTTTAATCAAATGATAGTTTGATTATTTGTTATGTTTAGTTTTGTGAAACTAAATTTAATTAGGTTATCCTTCTTATTAACAAACTATATTTTTCGGTCCATTTAGGTCTAAGACCGGACCGGACCGAATATTTCGGGTTTGGTCCGGTCCAAGACCGAAATTTTTAGGTCCGGTCTTCGGTCCAAAAATTTTATCTTTTCGGTCTTCGGTCCGGTCCGGTTTGGTCCGGTCCGGTCCGGTCTTGGACCGATGCTCACCCCTAGTTCAAATTGTGAATGGGGAAATTTATGTGCGTTGATCTTACAATTCCTAATTAAACACTGTAACAAGATGTTGTTTATGTCGAGAAATTGTACATTGTCACTTGATATGGTTAACTGAAGTATGACGGTGATCGAGTTTTCCTTCTTTTTGAGTTAAAGAAGGATTTCTTAAATACATTTTTGAAGAAATTTTTCTCGCTCCAAAATAAGTTTTGGATATTAAGTTGGTCATTCATGTCCTTAACATTTATCAAATTTTGTGTTCAAGTTACCCACAATATTTATTGACTTGGATGTGTTTCTAAGTTTTGGCGAAGACTAGTAGATCTATGTATTGTATTCGTTATAATGCAAAACTATCTTTTGGTGAGTGGGAGAATATTTTGTAAACCCATTGAGACACCAATGATAGTTTAACTTCTCTTCATGTTCAGATAGTGAGAATAGTTCCATGATCCAAGGTAAAGATCAGAGTGTGTCTACTATGGAACAAATATTAACTTGTATGTCAAGTTATAAGGATTTACATAAGGTCGATTCTTATGGAGTTTTGCTCATTGAAGGATAGTGGGAGTTATTCCATCTATTCGTCTTTTGTACCACTTTTAGTATTCGTCTTTTGTACCACTTTTAGTAAGTGGGAGCTATCACTTTTAGTAAGTGGGAGCTTTCGCCAAATAATGAAAATAGAATGTTATTATGAGAGTAGATAGATATTGTGACAATGAATGATTATGGTAATAAGGTTTAAGACGATTTTGAGATATGTTCTCAAAATATTCGGATTTGCTCCGTTTTTTTCTTCTAATTTTGGTCATCTATTTGGATTTTGTTTTCAAATGGATGTAAAGAATATTTTCTCGAATCACGTTTCTCGAGAAAACTTATACATGGATCAATCAGTTGAGTTTGTCTCAAAAATGATTAAGATGATAAATTTTGTATCTCTTAAAATTGTCCATGTGTTAGTGTTCTTCCATATTTATTTCAAGTTTCATAAAATATTTGTGTGATTTTAGTTGGAATGATGGAATTAATTTGGTTATGTCAAAATTATATAAGAGAATAAGTATCTCTTTGTTAATTGGTGACATATTGGTATTTAGAAGAAAATAATATTGTGGTTATGTCTAAACCTATAATCATATGCAATAAACGATTAGAGTATTGTTTCTAATTCTACTGTAGTTGATATTTTGATGTGTACATTGTTTAGTATATAGTTAAACGTCAATTTTGTGATTGATAAGTAATTTGTTACCTAATCAATCCTCTACCCACACAATGATATGTAATCAAGTGATTGTCACTTTACCTTTGTGGTAAGAGTAGATTAGTTCTTGTGTGGAACTACGAGTTGTCATCAAGTAAGATTGACTAACAAGATTGTTGACATTTTTTTTTAAAAGATGTGTTCTTAAATAGTTCATGTGTTGAGTTAATTGTGCAAAAGAGTCAACTTAAGTTTTTAATCTTGTTAGTTGTGGATGTGTTTGATTATGATGAACATTTTTTGTTAAAGATTTTGTATTATTTTGAAAATGTTCATATGCATTTGTTGCATGATGAGGCACAAAATTAAGATATCACCAAGCTTTTAGATTGGCTAGTCACAGAGGTAAATCGCCTTGATACTTGAGTAGTGGGCAAGATGAGACTGAGTCACGTTAACACTTAGTAAGTGTTGTGGATTATCTTTGTACATTAGTTGTATGGAAAAGATATTGACTCATTATACAGTCGCCTTAGTAAGTCTAAGATGAGACTTTTGTAGTCAAAGTATGAAAAGCACCCTATTTTCGTACTAAAGCTTTAAACCGAATCACAAGTGTCAGATTGGATATTGAGTATATCAATCTAGTGGCTTGGGTTAGATACTTGAGTAGTATCTAGACTTACGATTCGCACGACATAGAAGCGTGATATGCCCATCGTAGTAGGAGCTATGTTGTGACACATATGTCATACTATGTGTGTTTATAAGTCGACCGTTAGGAGTGACAGATGATTCCCTACTTTGTCACTGAGTGATCCTATGGACTGTGTTGTCCACTTCTTTTTCGATGCCCTTTGACTTGGAGCTATGATATGAAGTTAATTCTTGATGTTGCTACTTTAATATGATTTCTAAGGACCTAAAATTTTAAGGCTCAATGGATCATGTTAGGAAAACAGTTAAGTTGAGATGGATTGTTATTAGTGTCTAAGGAATGATCAGCTCAACTTCACCATAATTGCCTGGCCAGGGGTTATATTGTGTATATAACTAAATGATTATGATAGCATACATGGACTATCTATGCTAACGGTGATGTTTTGAATGATTTGGGGTATTGATAATGTGAAAGTGTTATGTTAGTTTGATGGTAACTTAATATAATGCTACTTTGTTACTTTATGGTCGCACACCCCATTTTCCGTATGAAACTTAAGAGATTGTTTGTGTTTTGAGTTGTGTTGTCATAAAATTGGTTGTGTGACCAAGTGGGAGAATTGACTTGGGTTTGTGACCAAGTGAGAGTATTGCTTAGGTTTCGTGACTAAGCTACAATACTGTCTTGGCTTGAGTGGTCGAGTAGGAGTATTGTATTTAATAGGATTTTGGTATCGGCCACAATCAATTTGGTTGTTAATTATCATATTTATCACCATATTAATCTACCCCATTATGGTGGGACTTAATGGGTGTTTATGGTGCCCTTTGTATTTGTAACTCCTCTTTGTAAAGTGATTATAAATAAAGAGATATTGTTTGAGTAACCAATCGATCCATCTCATATATACACAACTCATATAATCTCTTAGTTAGTCTACCATCTAAGTGACTTGGAAATTGGGGCGTGGACATATTCTGGAACTCTAGTAGCCGCCGGAGGTACGATATATGGTAGTGGGCAGTTAGCGAACACAGCGATCCGATCACTTCCGCATAAGGTATGTCCTTAATTTTCCAACAGCCATTGTATGAATTGAAAACATAATTAAAAGAAGCATTTAAAAAATCATCTCTGCTCATATTAAGACGGTAAATAAAGTTTGTAGAGTAATGTTAGAGAAATGTAGAGAAAAAATGAAAAATTATGAAAAATAAAGGGTGTAACAAGTAATTATAGTGGTGTACTATAGCAAGTAGCAACCCCTTCTAATTCGACATAACTAAATGATGATTGGAAAAGACAAATTCTCATTTAAGACGGTATATCTGTCTAAAGTTTAAAACGAATCAAATAGTTTGAATATAAAAAAAGCAGAATGTATAGGGAAAAGCAATATTTGCCTTATATGCCCAACTTTCTGAGTGTTACAACATTAACACGTTTTAATATTAAAATTGATATTGTCATCTTAAAAAAAAGAGTAACCGGAAAAGAAAATAATAGACTGGCTCACTAAAATACAAAAGATGGTTTCAAACAAAAATAAATACTCTCTCCTATTCAATATATTCTTCCCCTTTCATTTGGGCTCTTAGATTAAGAAAATGAATTTTGACCACACAAAACACACTACCCAACACAAAAATGAATTTGGACCATACAAAACACACTAACTCACATCCAAAAAGGAAATAGGGAAGAAAACATGAATAACCGAAAAAGGAAATAAGGAAGAATACCATGAATAGGAGGGAGTAGTTAAATAGTTATAATATGTCTCTATCCATGTCATGTCTATGTTATGGCCATCTTCATAAATTTCGACAAGAAAACTGGTTAGTACGTTTCTTTTCCTACTCCAAAGGTTTTCCTTTTGTATGATACGTAGTACTTCCTCCATTTTTTTTATGATGTACCCGTTTTGTGAATATATGTGAGGTATATTTTAATAAAATGTGAAATATGATTTTTGTAGAGATTACTCTGTATAATACTCCGTATGTAATATCAAATGTTTTACTCCGTATTACTTTTCAATTTCATCAATCATCTCCTAGCTTGTTCTAACATGGTAGTATGTTACATGAGTACATCTTTTATAAATTTTCCTCACTTGGTATGTTAAAATTAAAACAAACATATATCTCTTAATATTAAAATATATTGATAATAATACCTGTCTTATATAGATAATAGATAAAACAAACATTTTGCTTGCTTCTAGCCTTCCAGACACTCTACTGTATGACTGTATCTCATACTTCGTATATCCTATTGGACCGATATTAATTTTAAGACGAGATTTTCTTTCTTAGACATGAATTTGTGTTTTTGCTCAAGTCTAAGAAAAAATATTACTCTACTTAAACATGAATTTGTACTTTTGCTACAGTCTACTCCAAGAAAACAAGAACAATAACAAATTGATTGAAAAGTTATTTGAAAATGAGTCTATGAGTTTAAATATATATGCAGTACTACGCTATATAATACTCCGTAATATATATTATACGGAGTATTCTTTTCATTTGGTTGTAGGTTTGATTAGAATAATTCTAAAAGACAATCTATAAGTAGAGCTGGACAGCGGGTCGGGGCACACCAAAACCGGACTGGGTTGGGTGAAGTGAGCCCGAGCCCACACTACGGGTCAGGGGGTGCAAGTTGGGGCGGGCTGGGCTGGGGAATTAGTGGCCTTCGCTTGGGAAAAAAACTTAAAATGGGTGCGGGCCAGTGTGGGCCGTGATTGGAGCCCGGGCAGTACGTTAAAATGAAATAGAAAGAAATGTAAAGAGTTCCAATAATATTAAGGTGCACCTCCTCGCTTTGGTTTTGACCCGCCAACATTCAAGTTTCCCTCTCATTTCCAAAATGCATGTATTACACTGTATAAGTCGAGTGTGTTTAAAGCGTGTTGCATGCTTTGGCTTTATGCAAAATTGGTCATTATTAATTTTAAGGAAATTAAAACATTTGTATTCTGACTAAAATGTTATATTCTAAATAGAGTACAAATACGTACAATGCATGATATTCGTTATTGGCCTGCTGGCCTAATTAGTTGTTCTGGTGTTTGGAAAATTAATATTTTATTTGATTTGGCTTTTGTATATACAAAAACTTTGCATACTTAAACATTTATTAAAGGGACGGGACATAAAATGATGTTTGAGATCAACACAAATTTTCATCTACATGAATCAATTTTATCTTCAACTGAAAAAGGACAAATAGATCATATTGGTTAAGAAAAAAAAGTATAGTGGACAATAGGCATTCGAATAGCCTCACGCACAACAGTTAATGTAATGATCTTTCGGAGTCGTGGCTGATGTGCGTGCGTGACACCCAAAAAATGATGTCTTAACCTATTGATTGAGATAAAATCACCGGGTATAATCATAATTAGTTTGCAGCTACTTTTCATTAGGACGTAGTATTTGTGTTAAACTTAAAACAAATCAATATTATATACCATATGGGTGGACATGTAGACAAATATTTTACTTTTTCATATGCATTTCGCTTTTAACTTACTGATCACACGTATAATTGACTCATTTTAAACTTAAAACTAATATATCCATGTCACCTGTCTTAAATAAGAATTTATCGTTGATTTAAATCCTTCTTATCGATCGTAATGTATTTACCTCATGTCTACTCCAACACGTAACAAAAGAATAAAATTAGACAATTACTTTAAAAAAAATGCATGTATGCCCATCATGGACTTAACTAATTTCTTATAAAAAAAAAAAGAAAATATATGCACGTATTTATTACGAGTAAAACACATAATACACTATTTGCATTAAATGCCATTGAATCACATAGGATGGGGTCACATTACTTAGCTACATGCCCTCCTCATATACAATGTCTCTATATCTTCACAAACCATGTACTCAAACAATTCTGTTTACACGTAAATAGTAATTATCAATTTATTATTTTACATAAAAGAATAAACCTTGTAATAACTAATTTACAACTAAGATCCTTGCATTAAAAGGTGTAAGAGTGTTAAAAAGTCATAAACTTTATACTCAAGTCCTAGATACTCCTCCTTTAACACCCTCATGTGCTTTTGTCCACTCTCTTTTCCCCTATATAAACCCTCTTCCCTCCTTAAACTTAGTTTCTCTCTAACATCTTTCCTCACTAAATTCCCTCATATATTATATGCTCATTAACTACAATGACTTTATCATATGACCCCGATACACCAACTTCCTCGAGTTCAGCCTCATATGAGACAGAGCTCGAGTTATTAGTAATGCAGGATAATAATAAGTCAAAGAATAAAAAAGTCCAAAGGGATACAAAACACCCGGTGTACCGTGGGGTGCGAAAGCGAGCTTGGGGGAAATGGGTATCGGAGATCCGAGAACCTAGGAAAAAATCTCGGATCTGGCTTGGGACTTTTGCTACACCCGAGATGGCGGCACGTGCACATGACGTTGCCGCCCTTTCAATTAAAGGCTCCTCCGCAGCTGTACTCAACTTTCCTAATCTCGCTAATTCTTTACCACGTCCACTTTCCAATTCCCCACGTGATGTTCAAATCGCGGCAGCAAAAGCTGCCGCGATGGACTTTCCAACTACGCGTATTACTACTACTACTACTAATAATACAGCAAGAACAACTAATAGTTGTTATAGTAACAATGACGTGATACCATTTTCATCACCGTCGTCATCAACATCGACAACGACAACGACAACAATTACGACTACGACGACGACATTATCATCATCAGCATCATCATCAGCATTGGCAGAATCAACAGCTGTGATTTCAGATGAGGAGGAGGATCATTTACTAGGGGAAATAGTCGAGTTACCGAGTTTAGAGGACGAGTCAATAGTATATGACTCGGGGGAGTTCGTGAAAGGGCCCTGGTTGACGTACGAGTACGACTCGGACCCCATAATGTCGTCATGGTTAAATGGTAATAATAATGTTTTAGAAGGGTATTTTGGGGAACAAAATTTAAGTCATTTTACGACAACTTCTACTATTTCTTCCTGTTTTGACGCCTTGTTATAGCATCCTCATTAATTGCGAAAGCATCATTTTCATGTTATTTGGCAATGAAGTTTGGAAAGAACAAATTTCATATCATTTTATTTTAGTCTATTTTTCTTCCTTTTCTATTTCATACTAGTCGTGTCGGTTTTAGTCAAATTCATGGAAAAGAGGTTAAGACGACGTACATTATGTATATACGTCCGTTCAGGTATGACATTGATATATGAGATGATCCTTTTATATATATAAAACGTTTATTTATTATTTATTATTAATACTCTAGTATATTAGTGTTTAATAATCGTCTATTAGTTAGTCTCACGTTGTAATATAAGGCGCTCTTGTGCTATATAATTTGAGTTTAAAATATTCTTATAGTTAGGAGTATAATTTTTTGTTTTTATTTTTCATTCACTTCTATGTTGTTATCTTCTTTTTAAATGGTTTACATTTTTCTCTAAAAAAATACAACTAGTGTTTCTATATGCCTTATGGCCTATGCATCTTGCTTGTATCTCATTTTAATTTGTGAATACACGTCCGTTGTAGAAAACAAGCAAATAGGATCACGTTTTCCCATGTAGCAACGTTAAAAATATATTTAGAGAGTACTTAAGATTGCTAATTTAGGTCTAGAATAGAGTGAAAATAGTATGCTTTGACTTTGATTATTAGGGACTAAATAGGGAGTAGTAATTTAATTAGTTTACCTTAAAATGATTGGTATCTTTTGGGATATGAGAAGGGTTGACATGATCATTCATTTTCTTGCATTTTCACCATACGTTCCAAGGTAAATAAGGGGAAGCCCTATTTTTACGGGTCTTTTGACTCGTGTTACTGAGAAATAGGGTATAATATGTCTTAATTACGGGAAAAAGGATTATACATCTGAGGTACTACCTCAGATTAGTATGATTTTGAGTTTTTATGCATTTTTTTCGAGCTTTTTAAAGTTTATAAATTACATTTTACATCTTATATATGATGTTTTTTGAGTTTTATTGTAATTTATTTAACCTTAATGTTCAAATTAATAAACTCAAAAACTTTATAGTATAACTCATAATTTTTATTACTATACTCAAAAACTTTATTGTAAAACTCAAAAATTACATTATATGTGGTAGTACATCAGAGGTACAATCCACTTACTGATTAATTACCCCTCAGTAAAATACTCTACTATGTAATATTGTCTGACATTTCGTGGCATAGTACATTCAATCGTGGCAATATGTTGGCCCTAAATAAAAGCTTCCAAGAGTAAGGTCATGGAGCAAGTACGAAAAATGTAGGAGCATTTTATAGTATAACTTTATATGCTTGTTTGTTTTACAAGAATTGTATACTTATAATATATTTAATTGAACATACATCATGGATTTTTAAACATAAACATGATTTACTTATCTTAATTATCTTTATATTTTTTTAAGGGGCTTAATTAGTTATATATATTTACCAAGTACTCCTTATATTTTTTCACTTTTTGAAATTTTTTGTTGTCGATAGTGTAAAACCCTTGTACCATACTCATAGCGCTATGAAGTGATTAAGTGATCTTTTACTATATTTTATTCCGTATAAATTATTACAATGAACACTATAATTATTTTACTTAGTTTTCAGTTTCATCAAAACTTTTGTATGATCCTTGAATCGATTATTTTCATTTCATTACTTCAAATACAAACGAACATCAATCAATACACACATCAAATCAAATCGCTCCTTATTATGGAGTACCATTGCAATGAATTTAACTACAACATTAGACTTACATACTTATCAGTCATTTTTTTGGTATGCAATAGGTAAAAAATGTAAGTGAAAATGTAGTTAATAATTAGTTAAATGTAAAGGACAATATTGTAGGACAAGAAAAAAATGAATTCGTAGGGTGTATTCTTTATAGATTCTTAATTGATGTCATATCGTAGGCTAGAAAAATTGAGACATTATGGGATGGAATACAGGTGAAGGGTACAGATTCGCCATCAATATGACAACAATCACGCAAATTAAATAGTGCCACATGATGCTGTTATACACTAGTAATATAGACTTCTAATAACCACAAGATGTAATATTATTGCATTATTTGATTCGCTTGTTTAAGGGAAATTGGCCCATCTATATTTACTTGTGTAGGCTTTAAATACAAGGACCAACTAACCTTGATCGGCCTAATCAATTTTATAGAGGGTCTTACTAATTTACAAATAGTGAAGTGATGGAACATACATGATATGTACATCTTTCGTTCATCATGTACTCGATCTGTTCTAATAATTTGTTTGTATTAGTTTGTCTTTGATTAAAATATATCTAACAAAGAATATAAAAGTTAAACAAATGAATGAGATATAAAGAGTATACTAAAAGGAAAATAGTGTGATTAAAACGGAGTAAAATGTGTACAGTCAGGTTTTTGTTTTGTGGTTGTAATGGAATTTTTTTTCAAAGTAGGGTTATTGGGACAATTAAATCTCGCTTTAGGGTTGTTTTGAAACTATTTCTCGCCAATGGGTCCACGTCATCACTTTTTATTTTTTTTTCCAGATTTGAGGTAAATCGCTATGCCCCATAGCGATTTTACTGATTTTAGGTAAAATCGCTATGGTGTATAGCGATTTTGCAAATTTTTCATAACACCCACACAGCAGAAAGTACGCGTCAAGAAGGAAAGAAATATTTGGGTAAATCGCTATACTGCAAAGCGATTTAGGTCGTTATATAAAAAAAAACCCGGCTCACTCTCTCTCCTATAACTCGTCAATTTGTTCCAAACAAAAAATCCCCAAATTTAAAACCCTAGAAAATCCGAAACCTACCAAAACTTCTCAAATCATAACCCTTTTCTACATAAATTTACACAAGTTAACAAGTAAGAAGCCCTCTTCTTCCTATTTAAACGAATAGGTAAGATTTATTGTTTTACAATAGATTGTTTGTTTTTAGTAATTATTGCTAGAAATTAGTTAATTAGTAGCTTAAGTGTTGTTAATCTTTTGATTTTAGTTGTGTGATCATAGTAATGGAGGTAAATAATTATCCTTTAACATGTTGGTGGAGTGGTGATGTTGTTGAAGAAGGGGAAAGTGTTACTTATAAAGGGGGTTGTGAAACCTTTATTATTGTCAATAGTAGCTTAAGTTTTAGTGATCTTAAGAGTGAAATTTATGATGCATTAGAAATTGATCCTACAAAATTTGAGCTAAGTATTAGGATGAAATTTCCAAGTGTAAGAGGTTATAAGTTGTGTTGTTTGAATAATGATAGAAGTTTAAGAGCGTTGTGGGCTAGTGTGTGTCAATCGAAAGCGGCGTCTATGGATTTGTACTTAGATTTGGTACCTATTGCTCCCTCTAATGAAATTGTCCAACCTCCTCCTTTTTCATTTACAAATATGATTAGTCAAGTCGAGAATCCTAATTGGTCAAGTGTGTCCTTGGGTAATAATAATGTTGATGAAGGTGATATAGATTGTAATATTGAAGGGGATGAGGTTGAGGGAGATGTCGAGGAAGAGGATGCTATGTTGTTAATTGTTGATGATGATGATATTGATACAGACCTTGTTTCTCTTGGTGTTCCCAATAGTGAATTTACTAAGCTTCATCAATTTGACGAAGATTATGTAAATAGTTGGTACAAATCAAAGGATGTCTCTTTTGTAAATGGTGGTGAGTTTATGGTGGGACAAGAGTTTGCAAACAGAAAAGTGTTGCGTGAAGTTGTAATAGCATATAATGTGAAAAGAAACCAAATTTCTAAAACGGTTGAGTCAAGATCTAACACTATTAGTTACAAATGTGGAAGAAAACTAAACCCTTGTAGTTGGTATCTTAGAGCTACGCGAAAAAATCTTGCTTTAGATGTCTTCACAATTGTGTCTTATAAAGGACCTCACGAAACAACTTGTGTTGTTAAGAAACCATCTCGTGATCACCCCAATTTGAAAAGAGAGTTTCTTAGCAATGCCATAAAGCCTTTTGTAGAAGCCGATTGGGGGGTGAAAGTGCAATTACTTAGAGCGGCAATAACCAAAGAATTTAATTTCACGGTGTCTTATGCGAAAGCATGGGCCGCCAAACAAAAAGCAATTGCGGACCTTTATGGGGATTGGGAGGAATCTTATGCTTATCTTCCTCGATATCTCGACGCTCTAAGATCGTCAAATCCGGGAACCGTTGTTGTTTTTGTTAATGACCCAAGTGACGAACCCAATTGTGAGCAATTTAACCGGGTGTTTTGGGCTTTTGGACCTTCAATTAGAGGATTCCCCCATTGTAGACCCATCATCACAATAGACGGTACTCATCTTTATGGAAAGTATCGTGGTGTTTTGTTGATAGCCATGGGAGTTGATGCGAATGAACAACTTTTTCCATTAGCTTTTGCTATTGTTGAGAAAGAGAGTTATAATACTTGGAGATGGTTTTTAGCTTGCATAAGAGGCTCAGTTACACAACGTGAAGGTATTTGTGTCTTATCCGATAGACATACTGGGATTCAAAAAGCTATGGTGGAAGTGGGTAGTGGGTGGGAGGAACCTTTTGCTTTTCATAGATATTGTATTCGTCACCATGCATCGAACATAAACAAAACGTTCAAAGATACAAACTTGAAGGGGGCTTTTACAAAAACTGCTTTTGAACATCAACTTCGAAAGTTTGAGAAAGGAATGCAAAGTATAGGGGCAATAAACATGAAAGCCAAGGCTATGTTGGAGAGGATTGATTTTAGCAAATGGTGTCTTGCGCACGATGGTGGTAAACGATATGGTCTAAAGACCACAAACATGTGTGAATGTTTTAATGGTGTCTTAAAAGGGGTGAGATTTCTCCCTATTCAAGCACTTGTTAAAGCCACTTTCACAAGAGTGAACAAGTACTTTGTTGAGAGGAGGGAGATTGCTAGGTCAAGGTTAACCGATGGTTTCATATGGGCCGATAAAGTCATGGCGAAAATAGAAGATAATGATGATATTGCCGCGCATCACGAGGTAACTTGCTACGATTTGCAAAGGGGGCTCTACGAAGTTGTTACCAAACGTGGAAATCGGCAAGGAACCAATGCGAGGCATAGTCATACAATTCTTCTTTCACAAAGAACATGCACTTGTAACAAGTGGCAAAACCTCCATTATCCATGTTCACATCTCATGGCGGTATGCCGGGAACATTCGATCGACTCAGACCAATACGTTGATCCTTTATATTCTAGTGGGGAGTATCTCGGATCGTATCGCGCTTCTTTTCACCCAGTTCCCGATGAAGGTTATTGGATGCCTTGGCGTGGTAAAGTTCTCACCCCAAACCCTAAACTAAAGCGTGGTGAAGGCAGACCAAAATCAAAGAGAATTCGAAATGAGATGGATGAGGTTGTAAAACAATCTGTGACGTGTAGTTTGTGCAATACAAGTGGTCATAACAAACGTTCATGTCCGACTTCTATACCATCGGGGTAACTTAAATATATTTGTTTCGTTTATTCTATTCTATGTTATATGTTTACCAACATTTGTTGATTCTTTGTTTTTCATTTGTTGTAGGTCAAGAGATGGAACCGAGTCCTTTCAACCGTAGTGTGCTTACTCTACAAGATCAACATAGAAGTAGTTGTATAGGGGAAGGAGAGGTAACCTAAGAAAAATATTTGTATTTATTTCATTTCTCTTTTATTCAAACTTTTGTTACTTTATTAAACTTATGTTTTATATGGATTTTTTTTTGAAGGAGTGGCCTGCTTTGGTGTGTAGAAATCATCTAAGGTTGAAAGAGGAGTTCACGGTTCCAGATGCCGTTGCCAATTTCATAAGTGGTACGCAATTTCATGGAATTCATAGACTATCTTTTGTTGGCATTCACCCGGATTTCATAACCGCTTTAGTTGAGAGATGGAGACAAGAGACTCACACGTTTCATTTAACGGTGGGGGAGGCTACTATAACATTACAAGATGTGAATGTCTTGTTGGGTCTTAGGGTTGATGGGTTGCCAATCACGGGTCAAGGGGATTTAGCTTGGGGTGATTTAGTGGAGCATTACTTAGGAGTTAGACCGGAAAACTCGGAAACTGAGACTTGGCTAAAAGGATCAACCTTAAAACTAAAGTGGCTTAAGCGTTTCCAAGTTTTGCCAAATGACGCTAATGAGTTCACACTTCATCAATATGTTAGGGCATACTTATTGTACTTGATTGGAACTACTCTTTTCCCCGATAAAACTGGAAATAAAGTATCCCTTATTTTTTTGCCACTTTTGAGTGACCTAACTAAGTTGGATGACTATAGTTGGGGTAGTGGAGTTCTAGCTTGTCTTTACCGCAACTTGTGCACGGCTAGTAGAAAGGGTTCACTCAATATTGGAGGTTGCTTGATACTTCTTCAATTATGGTCTTGGGAGCGTATATCCATTGGTCGACCTAAGATTATCCGTTCACGGGTTGAAGCACAGGTTGGTGTTGAATATCCTTTGGGGTCTCAAATGGTAGTTGGTGTTGATCCTTTAGGATGCCGGTGGCTTAGAGTTGATAGGAGGTTTACGGACCATCTTCAGGGGTTGGTTACGTATAGGCACGCCTTTGATACCATGACCGATACCATGTTTAAGTGGCAACCCTATACTCCCAATATCCTTGCTCTTCTTCCTCCTATATGTACCGAGGATACCGAGACTTGGATTGTGAAAACACCTTTAATTTGCTTTGAAGTTGTTGAGTGGCATTATCCGGAAAGAGTAGTTCGACAATTTGGTTATCATCCGGAAGTGCCACAGGGGCGTGACACGGATACCGATTTGCATGATATGGACCGTAGAATGAAAAAGAAGAACTATGAACACTTGCACCGTCGCCGCATTGAGTGGTGGATGAACCGCAAGCGTCATATGTTGCCACCCGGAAACCCTTATAGTGGTCATATAAGTTATAATGACCCTTATATGGAGTGGTATCGTGATCACACCCGTCTCATCATTAGCCCACTTAGTTCGACAACAGAGAGGATCTATGAAGCCAACCATGATTACTACCCCACCGCGGCGGATTATTCATTACTCGTAAGTTATATAACTCTTATCTTTTTTTATCTTCATATTTCAATTATTTGGTTAGTGTATTAATTTATTAGCTCATTTTACAATACAGACCCAAGGACATGTGTTCAACTACAACCACTCTTCCAACATGCTTGCCCAAATACCCGATGATGTGCCACTGACTCATATAAAGATGTTGCAAGCTATGCAAGCAATGTCACTTCAATCGCTCCAAGGCACAAGGCAAGCTCATCTAATCCAACAACATGAAGAAGAAGTTTTTACACAAGACATGGAAGAAGAAAATGAGGAGGATGAGGTAGCTCCACGATATAATCTTCGTCATACGGGGGGGAGAGTTAACCAAGAGCAAGAGGATGAGCCTGAAGGATCTAATTCACAAAGGAAGGAAAAAAGAACCCGGTCCCGTAGAGTTTAGTAGAGTTTAGTTGTGTGTTTGTATGAACTATCTACCCTTTTTAATGTATTTCAAAGACTTGTTTATGTCGTGATTTGAATTTGGTGGTTTGTATGAACTATTTACTCTTTTTAATGTATTTCAAAGACTTGTTTGTGTGTGAATTGAATTTGGTGGTTATATTGCGTGTTTTATATGCAGGTTTTAATAATGGAACAAGTATGAGAAAAAAGTATAATGAATGTTTGTTACTTTTTTTTTTCACAAAGAAGAGCAAATAAAGTCGTGGTGGGGAAAAGCAATTTAGGTTAAATCGCTACTGGGAATAGCGATTAGCCCCAAATCTTACGTTCCAAATTTGGCAGAACCTTCTGCTTTGGCTGAGTCTGGCATAATTAGCAAATTCGCTATGCCCCATAGCGACTTTACTAAAAAATCAGTAAAGTCGCTATGCCCCATAGCGATTTACCCGATTCTTACATTCCAACTTTGGCAGAACCTTCTGCTTTGTTCATGTCCGACATAATTAGCAAAGTCGCTATTCCCCATAGCGATTTTACTAAAAATCAGTAAAATCGCTTTGCCCCATAGCGATTTACATAATTCTTGCGTTCCAAATTTGGCAGAACTTTCTGCTGTGTGGGTGTTATGAAAAATTTACAAAATCGCTATACACCATAGCGATTTTACCTAAAATCAGTAAAATCGCTATGGGGCATAGCGATTTACCTCAAATCTGGAAAAAAAAATAAAAAGTGATGACGTGGACCCATTGGCGAGAAATAGTTTCAAAACAACCCTAAAGCGAGATTTAATTGTCCCAATAACCCTACTTTGAAAAAAAATTCGTTGTAATGTAGTATCTTTTGTAATCCCATATACATATTATATATCAAGATGAAGCTAATAGTCTCCAGATTTGTTCGTTTCATTTGTTTTTTCGGATTGTACTACCCTTGTAATAGCGAAGATTTAACTTTTTTGCGGAATGGTACTCCCTTCGACCGGGTCATTTGTTTACAGATTTTCATTTTAGGCTGTGTTATTAATTTGAATACCTGCCCGTTCATTATTATCTAGGTTTTATATGAAAAATTTAATCTCCCAAGGAATTATTGTTCACTTATCATTCACTAAGTACATACTCCCTCCATTCAAGTCCAAATACAACATTTCTTTTTTTGACACTATTCATGAGTGAAGAGAATCTTTACGATTTCTTGCAATATGTAAGATAAAATATGGTCATGTGAGATCTCGTTTGATTCGTCTTTATAAGTATAATAAGATTATCAAATTTTTATATTTTTTATAAAGTAAAACTCGAGATATTTACGTTACAATTCGTGCATTGGCAAACGTGTAAAAGAGAAATGTTGTGTTTGGACTTGAATAGAGAGAGTACATAAATGCATGGTCGCCTACTCTTTCCTAGCTTGTCTTTGAGCCAAAACCAAAGGTAAATAACAAATGTTCGGGACAAAAAGAGTATATGGTTATTTAAACTAGGCCAAATGAACAGGTCAGATATCCCAACCTACCTCGCGAGCCGTCATTTTCAAGGCCCTGGCCCAACAATCCCACATCCACGTCTAACCCAATCGAACCTGCTAAAAAACAAAACAAAAAACAAAAAATGGCAGCACGGGCTGGTTCAGGGCCAAATCTAGCCTAACCCTTACCACGACCATTTCAAGACCTTAGTTGTTTAGTCCGACCGTAGAAGGTTTATACTCTAGATTTATTCCCCAAAACAACGACTCGCAAACTTTGATACTCCCTCCGATTCTTTAAAATTAGCCCACTTCTTAATTTTTTAGGAGTATTTTAATTAAATGGGACAATGGTCGAAAAATACAAATATTCATGGGCATCACACATTTATTAGCACAAAGGATGTTAATAGGCTACGGTTGGTAGGAGGTGTACGTATATATGGTGAGTAAGAAGAAGAATGTAGCATCTCTATCAGTATGGAAGCATATAGAATATTCAGTGCACAATCATTTATTTACATTCTAATAACTACAACGTACCAAATGATCAACTAAGTTAATTTGCGATTACCTATTTGTTTATGAGACGTCCATGATGTCCACCTATTTTCGTGTATATAATTAGCTACCAACACTGCCACAATTAATTCATTTCATTTGTATTGTCCAATAATTATATTGATTTGATGGATGTCTTTTAATTAGAGCACTAACAATTGTACGCATCATGTTTAGTGTTTACAAATAAATGAACCAGTATGTCTGACTTAAGACAAGCATTATTCGTTTTAAACTTAAAACGGATTAAATATTATCATATTACTAGTTTTAACCCCGTGCAAAAATGCACGGATTTGTTTTAAAAAATATTAGTCTTAAACCCGTGCAAATTGCACGGGTATGCTGTTTAAAAGTTATAATAAAAATATTAATAACCTTTAAAATGATTTTTATATTAGTTAATTATTATTTCCTTTTAAAGTTATAATTGTTTTTAGAAATAAAGTTCTTTTAATAAAGTAATAAAACCTCTCTAATTTTTGTAAAACAACTTTAAATTAAATTGATATTTAAATATTTAGATTTAAATCATAAATTTCATTTTCAATTAACGAAAATGATGCATTAGGGTAAATTGATCGAGTAGTTATTGTCCGATATGTCGTCTTACGTAGCCAAATTTGATTTTTCACTTTATTTTATCACTTTGTCGGCTTCGTACAAATTAAACACGACTTATATATGAAACGAAAATAATAACAGAAAATTAGTAATATTGAATTATTCTTAATAGTTCCAAGCACTTGCAATTGCCGAAACTATTTTTGATTTAGTCCAACTTGTGCACGTTTGTAGAACTAATGCACGAACGAATTTTTTTGACTTGTAAACGTGTAAAATGACCATTTTAAACCTTTTTTCATTTAGTACATATAACATATTCTATCGTTCATCAGACTCTTTACATTTTCTTTTTTCGATCTATTCAACCAAATTTTTATATATCCTTTTTTGGGATCTATATATGTATAGTAAACACAATATAAGTATCATTAAAAGTCACATGAATGTAAGGACCTACAAATTCACATTACAAAATTACAAACACATCTTATTCGAATATTAATTTTAACATTACTCAGTAGTTTGTAAGATTTTATTTTATACAATAAAATTTAAAAAATTACAAATGATATCGATAAGTATGCCTTATACTTTTAATTGTAAGTATACTTTTAGAAACCCGTGCAATTGACACATATTTAGATTTATACTTTTAATGAAAACACAATATAATTGTAATGATATACTTTTAATATATCACTTTTAATGTATCACTCAAGTTCTCCTACTTTAGTAGATAAGACAAATCATAGGGAAGTACAAATGACTTATCTTTTTCTAGCCAAATGGGTAATATTGACCCATCACAAACTTTGGGACGGATATACCCGTCAAATGAGAATTTGTGTTATTTATAAACATAATTATGGTCAAAATAACAACTTGTACTCTAGAACATTAAATAGAATGTTGCTGGGTTTAATTGATTTTCTAGAGTGGCCCAATAACAAACTTCTAACGACAATCTTATTGTGCTGATCAGTCTCAATTAATAGACTAAAACCCTAATTTATCTACCCATAATTCCGTATACTGTTCTTCATTCATTCTATTTTGAACTTTATTTGTTCGTTTGTTACCTTCACTCTCAACATCTAATCTTCTTCTACTCCCCTCAATCATATTTTTAATAATCATATTATTTCAATTCGAGCATTGACATAATGACACGGATTCTATGGTTAATATAAAAAAAATCATATTTTTTTTTAATGTTGCTCTGTCAATTTTGTATGCTTCATAGCAGTTTTGCCCCTTATGTTTTTTTTGTCTATACTTCACAGCAATTTAACGATTCATTATGCCCCTCTCGTGGTTTAGGGATTAGGGATTATATTAATTTGTGTTTTTAGCAAAAAAAAATTTTTTTACCGATTTATGCTTAGCAATGATCGATTATTTTTCTTCTGTTTTTGATAGTTTACGATCTTAAGATATTTTACATGCATCTTATGAGAATACTTTATTTAAATCATTTATGCTTCATTTTTTTCAATTGGAGTTCTGTATGTATATACAAAATCTGTTTACAATGATTTTTTTTTTATTACTTTTTTTTCTTTAAATGTATGATATATAGAGTAAAATTCTAAAGTTTTAATATTAATGTTGATTGCAATTAGGAAGTAATTAATTATAGTAAAAAAGTTGTTTTCTACTTTTCCTACTTTTAAGGTATGCATGACAACTCAGCATTTGGGTTGTTGCTTTAATAAAGAAGGATGATAATAAAGACAAAAAAATTTAGTATTTTATAGGCAGTAAGTGAAGACGGATAATGCTCTTTTTAAATGAAAATTTGTGTAAAAGAACACATTTGTGACGCGATATAAATATTAAATATGACATTTAACCATCAATTCAAATAAAAATGTGATCATAAGTTCGTCACAAGTAAGAGCAGCTGATGGAAGAATTTGGGACGCACACCTTTATATATTAATACTAGTTTTAAACCCGTGCATAATTGCACGGAGTTAATCATTTAATAACTTGAATAATAAATGCATATATATTTGAAAAATAAAAGGTAACGACACAATAGTGTGAGATAATAATAAAAAAAAGGCGGTGATAATATCACAACTTTTTTTATTAATGCCACTCAAATTGTGAGAGAGTGAATAGTACGATACTCTCATAATTAGCTTGTGTTTGAGTGGCATTATCATCCCCCTAAAAAAACACTATATATAAATTACAAACATATATATTCAAGAAATTGACTGAACTGTAAAAGTAATAGCGTCTTACAAAAGTAGTTCTCCTAAAACTACACATTCGATAAGAAATCAATCAAAATATAGACGTATATATAACGTGTTAAAAAAGCCGTTTCCCTTCGTAACCTACTTAAAAGATAAAATAATAAGAAAGTATAGTTAATTATATTGAACTTGTATATTATTTGAAATATTTTGCCAAAACATTTAATGAAGAAAACAATATGTTACAACGTAATAACATTTATGAATAGCCATTTGTATTCAATATAGACCAGGAACGAAATTATCCAAAAAATACAATCCGACACTTAGAATAAACCCCAAATACTAAGATAGTGCAAAAAAAAATTACAACGACTGCCCCGTAATTTAGGTAGCACCAAAACGGATACTGACCCGACACAGACACGTGATGCGGCATCTCCTTAAATTTAGGACACGAAACACATTATTTAAATTTAACAAAATATATATTTTAAAGTTACAAATAACGTACGATTTGATTTTTGTATTAGTATTTGATATTGAATGTGAATAATTGAAGGTAAAATTTGATTTTGACTATAATTCAATCTCATTTTCCACCCAAACTCACCTTTTAATCAATCTCTTTTAGTCTGTTGACATCTCATTCCTTGTTTATAAGTACATGTATGTCCGACACGGTGTCTGACACAGGATGGTTGGTTAGAAGGAGTGCCCGTGCTACCTATCCCGTAATACCACTACAAGAATCAGGTCTGATACCGACCATTTCTGGCGGTCGTTAAATCTAAATATCGGTCGGTAAAACCGCTTACCGACCGTTTTTTCCTCCTTTGCGTCCGAATAAAATCCGTCGGTAAATACGGTCTGGAAATACAGATTACCGACCGACATAACTGCGGTCGGTAAGGTACCGACCGACCATTTAGTCGGTAAAGAACAATTCGGTTGGTGTCAAATCAGAGTTGACTTGGTCAATATGACCAAGCAATCGGTCGGTATGGAGCATATCGGTCGGTAATTACCGACCGACAGTCGGTCGGTATGGAGCCTCGTCGGTCGGTGCCAAATGTGCACCATTCAATTTACAGGAGGTTTTTGGCCGGCACGTCGGTCGGTATAGAGAAAACAGTCGGTCGGTAATGGCGGCAATCGGTCGATACGTAATATACACAATTTGGTTACTTTTTGCATCTATTGCTCCCCCATTTGCTATATTTCCTGCAGAAATTTCAAAATATATACAAATGCATTCAGACACAATTTTTTGTAATCAGAAACCGTCTTTCAAATTATAAAAATGTCAACGAAATCATACAACCATGTCTTAGACTTCCAACTACCAACATGTCTTATACAACCATAATTCACACCAAAGTTTACACAACAAGTAACCAGCATGTCTTATACAACCAACTACCAAGTTTACACTTGAAAACCATTTTCGCCTCCAACGGAGTTATCGTTATTCGGGTTATAAGGCGATTCCCATGGATTATTGTTGCATCGGTATTGGGTTTGGGATTCAAATAATTTGGTTAAGGCCTTAATTTGACGCCTTGTTTCTTTTCATTCACGCGTACTAGCGGCTTGACTTGCCGTGATTTATTGCCTTAGATCTTCTTGATTTTTCATGTAAAGTTCTTCCCTCTTGCGAGCTTCTTCTTCCCTTTGTTGCACCTCCTCCCTATACTTCCTAAACTCGTCGGCTTCCCTCTCACGTGCTTTCATTGTTTGACTTAGAACACCGGGGATATATGGTTGGGAGACGGAAGAACTACCTCTCGACGATGATGACGCCGGGGGAGTGTAATATAGTGAGGCGGCGGTTCCTAACCCAAAGACTTGGCCCTTCTTGTATCCATCCACCGAATCGAACCAAACCTTGTTAGCGTCTATCGGAAGTCCTTGCTCTGTAAGCTCATTATTTATCATCCTTAGATAATTTTGCTACATTGTCAAAAAAGAAATTTGTAAGTAATAACATAAGTATTTTGAATACACTTGAAATTTCGAATGTAGTAATACTTACATATCTCGCTCGGGTGTAACATCACATTTCCCCGAGGTATAACATCTTCAATCAAGGAAGCAATCTTATCTACACATTTGTGCGATAAGTTGTGCTCACATTTTACGTTAACAACCCTTGCAGCTGCTTGTAACACCGACACATCGCTCCCCTCATATAAAGGTATCTCCTCCGCATCTAACATATCAAAAAAACTCTTCAATTGAGGGTGTGGAGTTTCTTCTTCACCGATAGGGGGTTCCTCCATATGTTCTAAAGCCGTGTCACCTAAGGCATCTATTACCATCTCTCGATATGGTCCTCTTATGGAAGATTGAGTAGTGTTTGGTACATTGTTTGGTATTTTAAAGGAGAAAGGCTCACCATGACACACCCAATCATAATAATTTCCCGTGAAACCTTTACTAATAAGGTGTTCTTGTACCACAAATTCACTCAAGTATTTCAAATTTTTGCACTTTACACATGGAGATCTAGTTAGTTGTGAATTCCTAAATTCATCTCGAGTTTTAACATATTCAAGAAAACTATATCATTTCTAATCCTACATATATAATGTGTAATTAACAACAAAAAACACTACAAAATGAATTAAAAACATCAAAATCAAGCAAAAAAGAACATACTTAATTAGAAGTGAAGAGGGGGTCGTCGGCGGTAGAGGTAGCAGAGGTTGGTCGTCGGCGGTGGCAGGGCTGCTCGTCGGCGGTGGCAGGGCTGCTCGTCGGCGGTGGCAGGGCTGCTCGTCGGCGGTGGCAGGGCTGCTCGTCGGCGGCTAAAGGCGATCGTTGGCGGTCGGCGGCGGTGTGAAGTGAATGAAGGGGTTGTGTAATTATGAAGGAAGGATAAGAAATAATGAAGGATGATCGGGTTATTTAGTTTAGATCTGACGCGTTACCGACCGACTGGGGAATCGGTCGGTAAAATTAAAAAAATCGGTCGGTATTTTCGATGTTACCAACCGATACCGACTGATTTTGTGTTTGCCGACCGAAGTCGGTCGGTAATAATAAATACCGACCGATTAAATCGTCGGTCGGTGGTTGCGGTCGCCAAAGTACTGTATTCTTGTAGTGTACAATGTTATGACCAAAATCTAAATCCTAAACAAATTTTAACTTGTAAGACCCATCAAATCATCAACTATCCATGATATACTCCTTATAACCGTAGTTCCCTACTTCTTTACTTCCCTACTTCCCTTATATTAGAGCTGATCAAATGGCCTAGGCTCGCTAGCTCGACTCGGCCCAGCCCGATTTTTACTATGGCCTGGGCCTTGATTTTAGGCCCGAAAAAGCCCACGGCCCGAAGCCCCTGGCCCGAATCAAATAATTGGGCCGGGTTCGGGCCCACCCTAAGGCCCGAATTTTAGCCCGGCCCGACCCGAACATAATCAAACTTTTATTAGATTTAACAAATCATTTGGCATGTAGTACT
This sequence comes from Heliosperma pusillum, assembly GCA_022085475.1. Lineage (NCBI taxonomy): Eukaryota > Viridiplantae > Streptophyta > Magnoliopsida > Caryophyllales > Caryophyllaceae > Heliosperma > Heliosperma pusillum. Next base: position 168,451 of record JAIUZE010045501.1, on the reverse strand, counting down.
CCGTAGTACTTTGTTTGCATGTATTAAGATGACAAAGTTATATTTTTTAGCCAAAGAACATATTCAATTCATAAAAAAATTGTACAACAACGTAACGAGCATAGTACTTAAGTACATTAGGAATATTGTACTACTGAAAATTGTGCATTTAATCTCTAACTTCAATAGGCAGAAAATTTCATTTGTTAAAATTAGTAATATTCAAACAGTATTATACATGCATATTTCACTAGTTTATCATGTTAGCTTACGTTCATTTGTTGAAAAATTATCGTAACAATACTACGTACGTGACTACTTGCACATTTCACTAATTCATTTGTTCAACTACATTCATACTCCTTACATTGACAATACCGATCAAATCACATAATTTTGTATGAAATTTTTCGATGACAGAGTATTTAGTTACATAATGAGATTTCTAAAGTCATTTGAATAGTAAATATTATAGGCCCGAATTGGCCCGAAGCCCACTTTAAGCCCGCATGGGCCGGGTTTGGGCCAATAAAATAGACCCACACATATGGCCCGACCCGACCCGCACACTTGGGCTTAATTTTATGCCACGACCCTGCCCAAACCCGGCCCGGCCCGGCCCATGATCAGGTCTACCTTATATGCAATATTTTACTCTGCCAGTCCTCCGCCTCCCTCCACTTCTTATTTCAACTCCATTCCATCCTTTTGCTTTCTTATCATTAATTATTAATCTCACTTGCTTCAAATAATCAAAATTTCTAATCCAATATATATGAATCCTCAATTATCCTTCTTCCTTACCTATAAACGGATTTCAACCATGTTTATACTGTCAATTTCATGTTTCGATTGCCATGAACTGAACTTTATCCACGTCAAAATTAATTTAGATCCATGTGTGTGTTTAAAATGACTTTCTTTGAATTTTATCTCATTTCCTACATTTTATTTTAAATGTTTTATTTTTTCGTCTATTTAAACTTATTTTTCCTAGATATAAAAACAAACATTTTTATAATTGAAATTTCACCATTATTATTAAAAACAAATAAATGTTAAATATTAGAGTATTTTTGATAACAAAAATATTCTAATTTACTTAATTTAAATTAATGGATGTTTGTACAAAAATTTATCTTATAAATTCATTTGAGCATTGTCTTTTGACGTGATTTTTGTGTTTTGATGGCCTATTTCCCACTATATTTTGTTAGCTAAAGAGTATAATTTTTTTTTTGGAATAAAATGTACATTTAATATCAAATTAAAAAAAAAATTGTTTAAATTGTTTCGTTATTCAATTTGTTTAAATATATATGGCTACTTTTTAAGCTTTCTAATTTATTCATTTTTTTGTCTAATCATTTTGCTATAATATTTTGTAGAAAATTTTAGTATTGCTTTTTTATGTGATTTTTATACTAAACTCAATAATGCCGTTATTTGTTAGATATAGTTTAGGAAAAACTGTAGATTTATTACCAAACTAGAAAAATTGATTAAATCATTTCCTTTTTCAATTTGTTTCGATTTTGATGGTTAATTTTTTAACTTTACTAATTTATTTATATTATAATTTCTATGTAATTTAGTTTTTTTTTTTTTGTAAATTTGAGGCAAGTTATTCTATCTAAGTATGTGTTTGGCCTAGTTTTTTAAAGTGTTTTTAGTCCTTAAAAGCTTAAACATGGCCAAACAATCATTTTTCACAGCTTAAAAACTACTTTTAATAAGCTCAAAATCAAGTTTTGGTTTTCAAAAGTAGAAGCATCAATTTGGTGCGTCTACTTTTACTTCTTCTTCTATAATATCTAATATACAAAATGATAAATTTGTATGTTATAAATATTTTAATAAAATAAAATAAATACAGTTTCATTTATATTTTCCATTCCCTACAAATAGAGACCCATCTTGATATACTTTAAGCATAATATTTTCATTTTGCATTTTCTTAGGTAGAAAAAACTCCTTTTGAGAAATAGTTGTGTAAAATAGTAACCAAACACATGCTATTTTTCCAAAAAATAGCTTACAAAAAAGCTCATTTTCAAAAATAGAAATTACTTATAGAGAGCTAGGCCAAACATGCTCTAAACAAATTTGTAAATTATCAGTATGAATTGTAGAGGAGAAGAATAGAAATAAAACTCCACAAATTTAGGAAACCCACATTTGAAAAGTAAATAGAAGCATTTTCATTTTCTAAATTCAAGGGACCAACCGATAGTAAATATTTAAATGTTTGTACTTTTATATAAAGTAGATCAGATATGTTAAAGACTTGCATAATTAAATTTGATGTTTTATGCATTAAAATCAATAAAGAGTTATAAACTACTTACGTAAATATGAAATTTTGAGACTTTGTTGTGTATAAAGTGAGAAGCCACATATAATCGATTTTGTAGTATTTTTCACAACTCATCTTTATGCTATATACTAATAATGAAGTAATACAAGAAAGTATCTTTGTCAATTATACTCCAGCAAAATAGAGAGAAAAAAAAAAAAGAATGGAAACAACAAAAGATCTTGAAATAATAGTGAAAAATCTTTCAGGTATTTCACATGGAGGTATGAAGAGTATTTAATGATGATATGTTGTATCTTGCTTGTTTGGTCGGTTAAGCAACCACGGGATTCTCGTTAATTGCTCATTATAAATAACTTTTAGTTATCTTACTTACATATTATTTACTCCATATTATACACTTAACTAATGGAAAATTTCCACGTTAATCTCGAGGTTTGAAACTTTGTCCGAAATGCTCAAAAAATTTACCCATAAGTGACCATAACTCGTGTTTACAAACTCGGAAAATGAAGATTTTTTTTTTCAAATCGTTCATCTTTCCGAGAACTACGATTTGAAAAAAAAATTGGCAAGTTCGGAAGTCGTGACCAATAGATATGGCCACTCAAAGTTTGTTTGGTAAAAAAAACTTTGAGATACAAAAACGGTCAAAAGCACGTTTGGAAGCTTCAAATTGATGATGCAAGAAAGTAATCGGATGAGAAGGGTTTTCATTGGCCTACCGAAGATATTGTTTCTCCATGTTCATAGCCACCAAAAAGTAATTGCAAATTTCATAGACCAGTTTTGGGATGCTACTGATATTCCGTTGCTAGCATTCTTCGTCACCCAAGAGTGGAACGAATCAAAGAAGAAGTTCTTGCTCGTTACCGTGTCTCCGAGTTGTACTTGTGACCATAATGTGGATGAAACAGGACAATGCGAAGGAGATGGTCCGCTGTTTCATCATCCTCAAGACACCTCGGACAGATCGTGTCATCTGCTAGCCCACGAAGGACGCGGTTATAGTTGGTCATAAGACGTCCATGAGCAGCAAGCCAAATAAACATACGAATTCTTTGTTGCACATGTAGTTTCCAAATTAGATGTCATGTCGTTGGATTGTTTTCCAAAGGAGTACTCGAACCTTTAAGAAGAACTAGAGCAGATTTAATTGAAAATTTACCATGTGACGTGTCATTCTAATAGAGCGAGTCTTCCAAGTAAGGATGTGGTGAAAGGGAGTAAAGGGCAATTTTTTGTACCTCTTCTTGTGGAAGGTAGTTGGCAAAGAGATCCCATTTCCGCCCCGCAATATCATCCCACATCTCACTAACCGTGGCACCTACGAGAGAATCTGGTATGGTAGCTAGTGCAGTATCCAAAAGACAACCTTTATCGACCCAAGAATGGTCCCAAAACAAGGTTCTCCGGCCGTTACCCACCGCTACCGTAGCGCCATTCTGGATGACTTTAGCTTGAGATGTGATTCTGGCCCAAACTTTTGACATATTTGCTTTCGGTTGAAACATATCGATATTACATCGACCGTTGAAATATTTGGCTCGGAGTACACGATCCCATAAGCTTGAAGCTTATGTTGGTACCCGCTAGCCTAACTTCATGAGGAAAGCTGCGTTTGATTGTCGAGTAGAGAGATCCTGAGCCCCCTAAGTCTTTGGATTTTGAACTGTTTCCCATGAAATTAAATGAACTTTTTTCTTTTCCTCGTTGCTTCCCCAAAGAAAGCGCCTAGTTTTCCTATCGATATCATCACAAATCGACCTCGGAAGTTTCGTCGTTCGTGAACTGTAATTGGCAAGAGTTGACAAGTAAGGTGGACTGAACAAGAGTATTTCTCCCCGCTAACGAAAAATGCTTAGCTTGCGAGTTGCGAGCCTGCTAAACGTTTATTAAATTTTTTCTCGAGATGCGCGAAAGTCGATCTATTCACCCGACCATTAATTGTTGACATTCCTAAATAAATGCCCAAATCATTAGTGCACTCAAACCCGAGAATACCTTTAAATCTCTAATGCCGCCTAAGATTCAGAAAATCTTCACCAATAATTTATTTGCCTTTGATTATGAGGGGGACTTACCCGTCTTAAGATTGTGATGGGTAAGAATTTGTGATAGGGAAGAGCATGTGCAAGTCACGTGTAAGCAAGTAGTCAAAAGTCAATGATGCTGTATGAAATGCTCACACAGTCACACGGTGAACCACTGTCAATCTGTCATGTAATTGGCTGAAGAAGAACCTGGATGTTTAAAATGGGACCCACATCGGTATATAATATAATAAATAACGGTTTTTCTAATGTGTGCCCTAAGAACATACATTAAGAGTCCAAATAAAGAAAGAATCAAAGGAATTTAACATGAAAAATATAAGTATCAATTCATTTTTACCATATTAATCAAATATCCTTTGATTCTTTATTTATTTAGGCTCTTAATGTGTTCCCTCAGGACACACGTTAGAAAAACCGATATAATAATACTCGTACCTAACAAATTACATGCAATCTTCTATCATTCCTTTACTAGATTTGCGGCTGTCGACACCATCTATTGTAACCCTTTTTCCTGGTATATACACAATAAAATGATTTCGACATACATCAACTTATTCCACTATTTAACTACTTTCTTGTACTCCCTCTGTTCCAGTGAGATGTTTACACTTACTTTATTTTGTGAGGGGGAAATAAAACAAGTGTAAACTATTGACTGGGATGGAGGGAGTAGTAATTTTTTTCCTTCAAAAAGTTTATTGTTATTCTCATGGGAATGTCCTTGCCTATCAATGATTCAATTAGGCATTATAAAAAAAACATGACATTATGATACCATCAAAGATTAATACGGATCTATATGTACACAGGATACTGTATATGGATTATGAAAGATAATGTACATAACTCAAAATATAACAACAATTTTGTGTGAGACGATTTTATTATATGAAAAGACAATTTATTTATTAGACAATTTATGTACATAACTCAAAATATAACAATAAATTTTTTAATGAAAATAGATCGCGTTGTGAGACCATCTTGAAGGGTATTGTGAAACAACTTTTGTATGCATTTAATATCAAAGGTACTTAATTTGGCGACCAATTCAAGACACGCGGAAGAGTAAAAAGAATTTTATTAGATTCATTATAAGAAGATATTAAAGAACAATTAGAAATGGTAAAAAAAAAAAGATTAAATTACTCTGTATGTATTATATATATATATATATACTCTCTTTGACATGAGTAAAGAAGTATGTCTTATGTCCATATGTTAAGATACATATTACATAATACAATAGTTATTTTTTTTTTTGGCATTTTCTCCCATTAATAATCGGCAATTAGTAAATTTCACAAAATTCCAATAATAATAATAATAATAATAATAATAATCAACGTTGAAATAAGGAGTAGTGGGTAGTCTAACTTATACGTATATATTGGCCTACATATGCTTCTGCACGGGGTACATGAAGAGGTTGGTGTCTACTTCATAAAGTATATCTTTGAAAATCTTGTTAGTATTGTTAAATTTAGCAGTCACTACTTTATTAGTGCTTAATGATTATGCTTAAAAGGCTAATTAGATACACCGTCGTACAAACATAGCTATGCATACATTATGGTGGACGACCAATTATGAAGAGGTTGCCGTCTACTACATTATGTTCTGAATTGTTATACCCACTTTCATTACAAATAATTACAAATTCGGGGGAATCTTATCTGTCTTCTCTTTCTAACCTTTTCTTCTATCTATTTTCATTTTTCTTTACAATTGGTTAATGTAATATATATCGTGTGTGGTTGGATAACAAATAGATGTGGTAAAATATATGAGATTTTAACGGGATAAGGTAAGAAAAGAGAAAGTGGGTAACAATTATCTACAAATTTTGTAGGTTATTTTACGTGATAATCTCGTATTTATTCATTTTCAAAAAGATAATCTCATTTTTAATAATAAAAATTAAAGACTTTCGTTGGCCATAAATCACGAAGTCCAAGATGGACAAGTCCGAAAGCGGTGATTTTTTTTTTATTTGAAGATATCATAAAGACGATCAACTTGAAAAAAAATATCACATTCGGAACTCGCCACAAAGAGATACAATTAGTCAAAGTGTAAAGTTTGACTTGCCATATCGCTATTTGGCGAGTTTCGAATGTGACGTTTTTTTTATTTCTAATTGATCGTATTTATTATAACTTCCAATGGGAAAAAATCATCGCTTTCGAAATTCGTGATCGTGAGTTTTAGCCGGTCAAAGGCTTTTTTTTTACTAAAAATGAAGTTACCTCGTAGAAAATGAAAAAAAAATTCAAGGTCATCATGTGGAATTTTCCAATTTTTTTTACTTTCACATGATTTAATAGTAAAACTAGAAAGAGGCAAATCCTATTATAACTCCAAAAATTTACGAAACACTGGTATATTACTCTCATTTTGGATCGGGTAGTTTGAAGCTTCTAATGATCGATTAATGAAGTGGTTGTCGTCTACTACATTATGTTGTGAATTGTTATACCCAGTTTCATTACAAATTTGCACTACAAGAAAACTTGTTTCAGGCGACTGTTATAAGGCGACTGATACAAGTAGTCGCCAATTTAGCGACTGATAATAGAATAAGGCGACTGAGATCAGTCGCCAAATTGGCGACTGAAACAATCCTCAGATTTTAATTAAAAAAACTCGGGCGACTGATTTCAGTCGCCAAATTGGCGACAGATAAGCCATTTGGCGACTGAAATCAGTCGCCAAATTGGCGACTACCTTTTCAGTCGCCAATTTGTGTATTATTCCAGAATCGCGAAACTAATCCGCCACTCTCTACTTCCCCAAATTTCTTCAAAACACCCGAAACCCCTATTCCCTCTACAAAATCGCCACCACTACTACTCCATTCCCTTAACCACCTCTCCGACCACCACTACGACACTAGCTATACCGATATCACCACCGTCCTCACCAACAAACTCCGACTCTTATTCTATTTCCGTCACTTTTCCTTAATTAGGTGCGATTTTGCTCTCCTAAATCTAATTCCTTAGCTTGTTTGTTTGTTTATTTTATGATTTTAATTAGTATTATGATGTTTATGTATAATTTGTGATGCTTACAAAGTTCTAATGGTTAGTTAGTTAGGGTTTGTGTAGGTTGATGGTTAGGGTTTATATAAATTGGGGGTTTTGTGAAATTGTTAACATTATGTTAATCGAGGTTGTAATTGACAATGTATTGGTGTTTTTGATGATGTTAGGATTGTTGATTGACTAAATTAGTATAAATGGGAGTATTATTGATGGTAGAAAGTTAGTATTCCCTCCGTCTTATTCATTTGTTTGCCCTTTAAATTATTTTTTATGGTTGTTTTAATCAAAAGGCAAATAAATAATTGTGATGGAGGGAGTAGAATGTTAGGATTTTATAATTAAAGTGTGTATGTATTAGTTTGATAGTTGTTTAGTATCCATGTTGATAATGTTATTAATTAGAATGATAGTAGTTTAATTAGTGATATGTTAATTTTAGTATAGTTAGTATCCATGTTGACAATATTATTGTTTGGTTTATTATTGATAATAGATATGTTCCTAGAGGTAGTAATAATTGATAATCAATATTGTTGTAATTATTGTTGTGTGGGTTAATGTTTAGATTAAAATGAAGAGGTTGGAACGTACATGGATGTACGAAGATAGACTTGATAAGAAAAGACGTCCTACCGCTAGATTTATAAAGGGGGTTGCCGAGTTTATTGAATTTGCTAGACAACAAGACGAGTATGATTTAGTAGCAAAGAAACTTAGGTGTCCTTGTATTAAATGCAAAAACATGAGATATCTACATGACATTGAGGTTCAAGAACATCTTTATACAAACGGGTTTTGTCCAAACTACTACAATTGGATTTCTCATGGAGAATCATATTTTTCACTTCCCGAACAATCTCAAATCCCACAAAATGAGAACCCATATAGAGATATGGTAGTTGATGCATTTGAGTCTAATATTTTCAATAATGATCATATACCAATGAGTGAAGAAGAACCACACCCACAAGCAAAAGCCTTTTTTGATATGTTAAAGGCGAGTGAAAAACCATTATATGAAGGGAGCAAAATGTCATTGTTAGAAGCCGCCTCTAGGATAGTAACTTTGAAATGTGAGTACAATTTGCCATTTACTTGTGTTGATGGCATTGCTTCTTTGATTGAGGATGTTATCCCCGATAATAATGTCATGACCCGATCATTCTACAATACCAAAAAAGTAGTGAAAGGTCTAGAACTTCCGCATTACAAGATTGATGCATGTCCCGATGGATGTATGCTCTTTTGGAAGGATGATGCTTTACTTGACAAGTGTAGTAAATGTGAAAAGGCTAGATATAAGACAATTGAGGGAAGTATTGTCTTGAAAGGTAAAAAGGGAAAGAATGAAAAAAAAAGAGGTGAAAAGAGTAAGAAACCAATACCCGAAAATCCCGTAACTTACTTTCCTCTAGCTCCTAGACTTCAAAGAATGTTTGCTACCAAAAACATTGCCGAGCAAATGAGATGGCACAAGGAAAATCCCCGTACTCCGGGAAAGATGTGTCATCCGAGTGATGGAGAGGAATGGAAGCGGTTTGATATGCTTTACCCCGACTTTGCTGAGGAACCCCGTAATGTGCGACTTGGCCTTTGTACGGATGGTTTTGCTCCATTTGGCCAGTTTGGTAGAAAGTACTCTTCTTGGCCCGTAATGGTCACTCCATACAACTTACCACCTTGGTTATGTATGAAAAAACAATTCATCTTCTTGTCACTAATTATTCCTGGCCCTGATAATCCAAAAACCGCCTTAGATGTTTATTTGCAACCTTTGGTGGAAGAATTGAAACAATTGTGGGAGGTAGGTGTGCAAACATATGATGTGTCTTTAAAGCAAAATTTTCAACTAAGAGCTTCATTGTTGTGGACCATTATGATTTTCCCGCCTACGGTATGCTATCTGGATGGTCTACCGCGGGAAAAAAGGCATGTCCTTGTTGCATGTACCAAAGCAAAGCATTTTCGCTTCCTTGTTCCCATAAAGTGAGTTGGTTTGATTGTCATAGACAATTCTTACCGGTGGGGCATGCCTTTAGGAGCAACAAAAAAGCTTTCAGAAAAGGTAAAGTGGAGCGCAATCATGCTGTAGATCGACTTCCGGGGGATAAGGTGTGGGATATGGTTTGTGATTTGTCACGTACTATTGATTGTACTAAAGCAGAGACGGAGGTGCTGAAAAAGAAGAAAATTGGTTGGTTTAAAAGAAGCATTTTTTGGGATCTTCCTTATTGGAAAACGATGTTAATTAGGCACAATTTGGATGTAATGCATATAGAAAAGAACTTCTTTGAGCAACTGATTCACACGATTATGGATGTAAAGGGAAAGACTTGTGATACTGTTAAATCAAGAGAAGATTTGAAGACAATTTGCCATCGTCCCAATCTTCACATTCGTAGCGATGAGTCTTTGCCAAAATCTATTTTTACACTTGACAAAGCTCAAAGGAAGGTCTTATGTGAGTGGTTAAGAAAGTTAAAATTTCCTGACGGATATGCATCCGATTTTAGTCGATGTGTTGATATGAAGGAGCTAAAGTTGCAAGGCTTGAAAAGTCATGATTGTCATATCTTCATGGAACGATTATTACCTGTATCTTTGAGACATCTCCTCCCCACTCCTGTGTGGAATGCAATTGTTGAGATAAGTCAATTTTTTCGAGATTTATGTTCGTCTTCAATATGTGTTGATGACATGATTCGTCTTGAGGAGCAAATACCAGAGATATTGTGTAAGTTCGAGATGATATTTCCTCCATCATTTTTTAATTCCATGGAGCATGTACCGATACATTTGCCTTACGAAGCCAAAGTTGGAGGCCCCGTCCAATATAGGTGGATGTATCCATTTGAAAGGTAAGATCACTAAGTAGTAATTAAATTATAATTATTATCGTACTATCTCTTTAATTGATTTAATATTTATATACTAGTCTTAACAACTATTAATCCCATCAATTATTGAATAGGTTTCTTAATCACGTGAAGAAGAAAATTGGTAACAAAGCTCGGGTTGAAGGTTCAATATGTAATGCGTATTTAACGGAAGAGATTGCAAATTTTTGCTCTCTTTACTTTGAAAAACATATTGAAACCAAAGCAAAAAACTTGAGTGTTGATAAAGCGGATGAACTTGAGACAAGTTTACCCGAGTTTTTCCAAATGCATGATGATGAGGGTTGTTCATCAATTGGGGGAACAAGATATTTGGATGACAAAGAATATGATCGTGCTCACCTTTACGTTCTTTCTAATTGTGAGATTCTGGAATCATATGAAACGGAGTTTGTGAATGATTTCATTAAAGCACATCCTAATGTGAATAGAGATGATGTTTGGAGTAACCATGAGGATCAATTTGCAGCATGGTTTCGGAACCATGTAATTGAGTTAAATATCCAAGATGATTTGATAAGGACTTTGGCCTTTGGTCCTTCACGAGAGGTGAAAACGTGGAATCGTTACTCGGTCAACGGATTTAATTTCCATACATTCAACTACGGTAAGAATAAGGCTAGGTGCAATTATGGTGTTACTATTTCTTCTCTTGATGACAACGAATACTATGGTATAGTTGAGGATATATTTGAGTTGAGCTATAATGGGCGTGAGCGTTCTTATAATACTGTCTTATTTAAGTGTGAATGGAAGGATAACTCTGTGGCCGGTATGAAAGTTCATGAACGTTATAAAATCGTCGAAGTGAATCATACCCGGACATACTCAAAGTATGATCCATTTATACTCAAATTGGCGACTACATAAGCTTTCAGTCGCCAATTTGAGCGACTGATTTCAGTCGCCATTTTTCACAATTGGCGACTATTTTTTCAGTCGCCAAATTTGGCGACTGAAAGTAGTCGCCCGAATGTTTTTTGGCGACTAATGACAGCGACTAGGTCTTGGCGACTGAAATCAGTCGCCAAATTCATTTTAGCGACGGAAATCAGTCGCCAATATCAGTCGCCTGAATGTTGTTTTCTTGTAGTGTTGAGGGATGTTATCTACATACCTTTTCTCTCAGCTTTTTTTCTTTTTCTTCTCACAATCGATTAATATAATATATATCGTGTGGGGTTTATATAGCAAGTGGATGTCGCATAATATATGATATTTTACTTGATTGTGAGAGAAGAATCTAGAAAAGAGAAGGTAGGTAACAATTCTTTATAAATTTTGTAGGTTATTCTATGTGATAATCTTGTATTTATTCATTTTCAACAGAATAATCTCATTTTTTTCTTTTTAAAAAAGACTTTCGTTGGCCATAAATCACGAAATCACGAAGTCCAAGATCACGTCCGTGTCCGAAAGCGATGATTACTTTTCCATTTGAAAAAAAATCATAAAGACGATCAACTTAAAAAGAAAAAATGTCACATTCGGAACTCGCCACCAAGAGATACGGTTAGTCAAAGAATAAAGTTTGACTGGTCATATCGCTATTTGGCGAGTTCCGAATGTGAAGTTTTTTTTATTTCTAATTGATCGTATTTATTATATCTTCCAATGGAAAAAAAATCGTCGCTTTCGAAACTCGTGATCGTGAGTTTTAGCCGGTCAAAGGCTTTTTTTTGCTAAAAAATGAAGTTGCCTCCTAGAAAATGAAAAAAAAGACAGGGTCATTATGTGGAATATCGTGAGTTTTTTTAATAGTAAAAATTAAAAAGAGGCAAATCCTATTATAACTCCAAAAATTTACGAAATACTGGTATATTCCTCTCATTTTGGATCGGGTAGTTTGAAGCTTTTCATGATCGATTAATGAGACTATTTCAACTCCATTTTATTTACCCTGCCTTTGAGTATTGTTTATTATCTGTGTTTATCTTAAAATTAATTATTGTTTAATTGTTTTTGCTAATTAATTATTCAATGATTCAATCTATTGCATGCAACTTTACGGGTTTATTTGAACCGTGATTGTTCTATTCACAAGATAAAGTTGTAACCTTTAGTCTAATTTGTTGTATGTGTTTCATCGTAATTAAGTTTGAAGGGAAAATATACATTTACTAGAATAATTAGCTACTTAGTTGATTATCTTTATTTTTGTTAAATCCTTCAATCGTTTAAGTTGCTATTGAGTTAAATATAGGCGCTTCGATTAGGTTGTGCAATAGTTAGGTTGCTTAATCTTCTGTTTAGAGTTAATAATACTTTCTTGCATCCAATCCAATGTAATTATTCACTTTTGGGTGGTCTTCGAGTCTCCTCCTGTATGTAGGGGTGGCAATCGGGTCAGTCGGGTCGGGTTTGGGTCGGGTCATATCGGGTTCGGGTCGTATCGGGTTCGGGTCGTATCGGGTCAGACAACCCTTTCGGGTCGGGTCGGGTCAGGTTCGGGTCATTATCGGGTCGGGTCATTTTCGGGTCAAATGATATCGGGTCGGGTTTGGGTCGGGTCGTAATCGGGTCCGGTTATTTTTTCGCAATATTTCAATATTTTTCCATTAAATCTAGTTTTAAATTATTATTTGGATTAATTAATTCATTATTAAGTCAAACATATCAATTTAAACAATAAATCACTTTCATTTTGATCATTATTAAGGTTAATAATTGTCAGGGCGTCAATTTAATCGGGTCAATATCGGGTCGGGTCAATGTCGGGTCGGGTCTGGGTCGGGTTCGGGTCACTGATTTTCGGGTCGTCAACGGGTTACGGGTCGTCATCGGGTCGGGTCGGGTCGGTTTCGGGTTGCAGTATTCTCGGGTCGGGTTGGGTCGGTTTTGCTCGGGTTTCGGGTCGATTCACTCGGGTCGGGTCAGACTTGCCAGCTCTACCTGTATGTATAATTTTTTTTTTTACAAAAACTATAATATCATGAAAGATATATTCTTAACAAAACGAAATATGTCTGTTCTATCTTTCAAAGTTCTAAATTTTTGTAATGGTTTAATGTTCGTCAAAGTTTGACCTTCAAAAGGTAAATGGGTATATTGGATTTAATTGGGCTGTAGAGAGTATTACAAATGCATTTGGGGCTTAGTTTCACAATATAATATTCAATGATCAAAAGGGAGATTGTTAGTCGATAACTAGTCGTTAACTAGTCGATAACATTCGAGACCTTGACCCACTTGATTTCACCATCGATATTATATTGTTTAATTTTAATTCATTACTCTCTAGTGCAGTCAATCACAAAAGCCCCATTTTCTTGTTAGTTGTACTCTTTATCGTTTACCCAATAATTAGCATAGTCTTCCCTTTTAATGGGATTGTGGGTTCGACACTCAATTTACCTCTACTATATTATTAAATGTAATAAAATTTATTTATTTATATTTAGTGACACACCACTAGTTCATATTATTTCTGTGGTAATTACTAGTTTATCCATCTTCAAAAGTAGAGTGATTTGTTATGATATACGGAGTATATGTTTAATAGTACTCCCTCCGTCCCGGTAAATTGTTGTTCTTTCATTTTGGCACAAAGATGTAGGAAAGTGTGATGGGCTATTTGTGATTCTACGTGGTGGATGACAAATGGATATGCCTCCTCACTCGAATGCCCATTGGGCTTGAAAAGTGGTTAGTGCACAGGCCCCCCATACCATGTGCGGGTTTTTTTCCACTTGGTGAGTTTGTGAGATATTGGGGATGCCAGAGTTTGAACCTGTGACACACTGGCTCTGATGCCATGATAGATGAACCATCTTAACCAAAACTTTAAGGTGATGGTTGAGACTCATATATTAGTTATATCCTATTATGAGATACCCTAAAACAAAATAGAACATGAATTGACCGGGACTGAGGGGGTAAAAACCTATTAAAAAAATGTTATTACTCCAACAATTCATGTAGCACTTCGTTTTGAAGCCATAATTTCACCCTTTTACAACAACCAATCATGTGCAACATCAAAACTAATAGATAGGCCCCTTCAAGAAAAGTAGAGAGGGGTGTACGTACTGTCTTTTTAGTTAATCATAGTAAAAATCTTTACTCAAAAGAAATATAGGGTAATTTAAAAGAGTACTCAAGATATAAACTACGTGTGATTGTCTACAAAAAAGTGTAATAACTGTTCTTTTAACCGATACCTAGAGCTTTTACATCAAGGGGACAATTAATGATAGTGGAGACTAAAGAGTGATACATAAAGGATAACATGATTAAGTGCCTTTGCTTTTGTTAAAGCTAAGTTTGGTGTTTACTTGGTCAAGTTAGTGTGCCTTTTGTGATTAGTATACATGCATACAAGTTTATGCAAATTTCGATTATAGTAAAACGATGAGGAAGAAGAGAGTAGTTAAAATCCTTCTCAAATTCTTGTAGTTTGGCATGAATGTTAAAAGCATAGTCTTGTATAAAGAGTAATTAATACGGAAGTATTTGTCTTAAATCTTAAGATCTATCAAGTAGTATATACCAAATGTATGATAAGTTTAGTAGAAAATGTCAAAATATTACCATGTGCTAGAATTTGGACCCCTTGTATAAATAAAACGAATACTCTATCTTAAGTTAGATTTATTGAATGAATAACATATGTGGAATATAAAAGATGAAAGGATGGTACCTAGTTTGATACAATTAATAATATAAGGCAAATAAAAAAGATGGGTGCCCAAAAGGGTGGACGCATCAAGTGGTTAAATTTTAGGTGAAATTTTCAAGATTTGCACGTTATCATTTATACTCGGTGATTTATTCAGTGCGCACTAAAAATAGCGGTTGCAAGTTTCTTTGTCATAAAAAAAAAAGGATGACGAGTGATAATATGGAAAATAGATCAATTATTGCTATGCTTTTTATTGTCAGTTTTTGTAACAAGTCTTCTTGAGACAAATATTAAATATTACTATCGAGGACCAATAATAATAAAACCTAAATCTTCTAAAAATTCAAAATTTTGTAATGCTCTAATACAATTAATCGTTACCATCTCTAAATTTTGTAATGTTGTAATATGGATAACTCGGTTGATGAAAATGCGCGTGAGTCGACATAGTGAGTACTTAAACTCGCTAACCACCAAACACTTTTACTAAATATGCTAATTGAAATATACTAATCAAACATGTCAGTCTAATCTGTTATATAATCTTCTTAACCAATTTGTTTATGCTAAAAATAATATGCTGAATACCAAACATGGCGTTAGCCTAACAATCAAGTTTGGACTAATATATCAATTCATGTGAAATTGAAAATAAATAGGTTATTTTGCTTCTCGCATAAAATATGAACAACAATTCTTGTATAACATCTTTGCGTGCCAGTGTATTCAACAAAAGGCAATAAAGATGTCAACATGTTTCAGACTAATGAGTTTACGTTTATGCATGAACTTACACTTTACACAATTAACATCAACGCACCCGTAATTTTCACGGTATAAAACTTAGTTAAACAAACAAAAACTCTACATTTACCATGTACGGATTATACATTAGAGGGGTCTATCCAATTAAAATAAACGACAAGTAGTAGTTTCAAACAAACAAAAAAACAAAAAACAAAAAAGCAATGAAGGTTTGCATACTTACAAATGTAGGAACCAATGAGTCAATGCCAAGCTTATAAATCAGTTCATGAATAGGTTAATTATAGTTAGAACTTCTTATCAACACTTTATGCAAGCAATTATAATTCGGATGATGAAAGTATATTGTTATTTCTTTGCTATTGTCGCATTTGAAACTCCGACCATACCAACCAAGAAAAGGGGAGAAGGGAACTTAACAACTTAACAAGCTGTGACTTATTACACTTTTTGTTTGCAACTAGTACGGAGTATAATAGTGTGGATCAAAGATGTAATTTTAACTCTTTGTTTTTTAAGATAAACAAACTAGTTTTACCTTCATTTTTACACGAGTGTATAATTTAACCTTGTTATAACACATGTTTAGCTAAAATGATATGCTATTTTTTATTAACATTCAATTATTTATTAAAATTGAACATACTGAATAATAACATTCGACAAATAGAATTTACTTGTGACTTTAAAAGTCAGCGCATGAAGTTGTTTATGACTAAAATGGGTAGTTGGAAGAAAGCTGCTAACTTGAGATAAGAATTTTGTTTAATGTCATACTCCCTCCGTGCCGGTCAATTGTTATCCTTTGCTTTTTTTACACAACTCATAAAGGGAGAGAGTCCTTAGAATAATTTTCAATGCGTAACACAAAATATAGTCATGAAAGATCTTGTTTGATTCGTCTTAATAGGCACGTTAAGATTATCAAAATTTTATAATTTTCACACTTATGTATTAAAAGATATTTTCGAAATGAAATGCGCATTGACAAACGTGTAAAAGGCGGACAACAATTGACTGGGACAGAGGGAGTAATTTAGAACTATACAAAATTAACACTTAAATTATACGGCGTATATGTTATTGTTTGAAATTTAATCAATAAAAAATTTTCTAAGAAAAAAGAATCCTTAAGAATAGGTAGCTCGTCTCACTGAAAACGGGCACTATCGTCATAAGCTCAAGATGGATAGTGCCCCTGTTACAATATGCAAGTTAGAGGGCAAGTGAGGGGCTCCATTTACCCTCTACTTGCCCTCTTTACTTGCATATTGTGAGAGATGTACTATCCGTTTTCAGGTTATGACGGATAGTGCACGTCTTCAAAGATAATTTGTGAAGAATAGAGGTGTCATTGGGGATAGCCGTACCCGCATTCGGCGACTAAAATGCAAATCCACACCTCCATTGCATCAACTGCGCTGAGTAAGATTTTGATACTCATTCCTACTTCAAAGGTAGAATTTAGCATATTTACGCGTCTTACCTTGTGGGTACCTATCGATCCGTCTCATATAAAAAAATACTCTGTAATGATAATATTACATTTATTTTGACTGTTATATTCTTTAATATAAACAAAATTCATAAATGAATTAAAAAGAATTTTTAACTGGAATAAAAAAACACATTCTCATTTAAGACGGGCAATATCTGTCTAAGTGTAAGACGACTCAAATACAAACCAAATTACCCACTTGCTGCCTAAAAATGTCAAATTTTTTGCATTTATTATCACCATGTGATGGTATTTGACATGTCTTAAAGCTTAAGACAGACAGTGCCGTCTAAAAAAAAACTTAGACAAATAACATACATTAATTCCGTACGTGACAATAAGGTGAGAATAGAATCAAAATGGGTCGACCTAAATCAACATAGCAGCCCAAGTTCCTCAAAGTCTCAAACCATTGACCTTCATCTCTCTCTCTCAGTACTAACCAAATCCCCAAATAAATTATCAATAAATCTTATAATCCCTCTCTTTCTCATCTCCGCCGCCTTCCATTCTCTCAATCAAAGTTGTTTATTTATTTACTTAAATTTAATCCGTTAGTCGCTTAGTCACTTTCATGATCCTTAAACCTAGTTAATACTACCATGGTACCATTTGTGTTTAAGTTTATTCATTCCTTAATTGCAGTGATAAACGTAGTCTACTAAATTAGTTTAAAACCAACTATTCATAAATTAGCGCTGAAAAGCTGGGCAGCAAGGAAGGAGAGCAGGTTGAAGTCCTTTTCTGATTGTACTTTGGGTTAAGGTATGTCTTACTTACTTTATTAATAAGTAGGAGGACAATTAATAGATTTGATAGGAATTAACACATTTCTATGTTTTGTAAATATTTATTTTGGTATTTCAATTAAACTAGTTTTAAACTCGTGTAAGAAATGCACGGGTCGCAATAACATGCGTTTTTATTGGATATATGAGCATATAAATAAGGGTTATTGTCTATTATGGTGAAAATATAAATAGCCAATAATCACTCGTAATTCAACGTACGTATAATTTAAGTTCAGTCTATCTTTACTTGTGACGGTCAAAAACTTGTGATCTCTCAATCCCTCTCTCACTTGCCCCATTGTCTCTTGTCACAAGTTGGATTTCTTATTATTTTTATTTGTAATTTGTACTTTGTGGATGGTTATGTTGTATATGAATTTGTTGGATGTTCATATTGTATCAGCCATTTAATAATATTTATGTAAAGTAATTATATAATGCATAAATGTGATATGAGTTATAAGGAGAGGGAGAGTAATTAAGAAAAGATAGCGGGGCCCATTTTGTTTAATTCATCCTTACGTCAAGCCACCAATTAGAAAGAAAAAAATATTTTTGCTTTTATACATAGTAAAAAAAATATTGATAATTTTATGTTGCTTTATGCATGTGAAAGTCTTTTATTTTTGAGATTAATATTTATTTTGAGTTATATCAATTTTCGAACTTACAATATTTAACTTTGTTACATATATTTTATTTATAGAAGTTATTGATTAAAATCATTTAAGCGTTGTTATCATTTTCGTGCAAATATAACTAAACACTCTTTATATTTTTATCAAGTTTTTTTAAAGCATAAAAGTTAGATAATTTCTGGAAAAAAAAAACTAATCTTTGATATAACCACAATTCTCGCATCTAGTTTGTTAACTAATAATTTTTTTAATAGTTGTTGGTGCAAAATCGTTTTTATGGTGAGAATTAAAAAAAAGGAAAAAAAAAAGAAGTTGAGTTTGATGACGTGGACGCATGAGGATCAACTCTTATACCATATACCCATGTGTATGGTTCTCCATACTCTTACCTTTTTTTAGTTTTTCTAAAACTCTTAAAAACATAAATTTTATAAATTGGAAAATTATGAAAATCATATCATTATTCGTAATTTTTATTTCTCTATAACTAGAGATCACATTTGATATATTTTAGTGTCTATTTTAATTTTACTCGCATATTCACATCATATAATTGACATATTCACATGTTACCTTGTGTGAATATGTATATTTTATAAATGAATATCTATGATTAATTAAATAAATTATCTTGGTTATTCTTACGTATAACCAATTTGTGAATATGTTTGTCATATTGTGTGAATAATATATTAATAGTGTAATTTGTGCAAGTTTTATGGTGAAAATATGATTTTTAATTTACGTGAATATGTCTATTATGTAATGTGAATATACGATGTTTAATTTGTATTTGTGTAAATAAGTTTGTTACATTAGGCTTAATATACATACTACCTTTTTGTAAGTGTGTAAGGTTTACTTTGTGAATATGATTTTCAACTTATGTGAATATGTTAATTGTATAATGTAGTTTCTCGTGAATATGTCAGTTATGTCATGTAAATAAATCGTTATGAATATATTAATTATGTGATGTGAATATAAGGGTAAGATTAAAATAAAAATTCCAAAATATATCAAATATGATATCTTCTTATAGAGGAACAAAAATTACAAAAAATGGTATACATTTTTGATTTTTTTATTTATCAAAAATTAGATTTAAAAATTAGATTTTAAAGGGTTTTAATATTATTTTATGCATTTTTAATAACTAACTTATGGGAAGTTGTGGGAAGGTAGGTAATGGGAGTATATTATATCCTACACATGGGAGTAGGATATAATTTGCCCATGAGGATGGTAAATTATATCATGCACCCATGAGCAATAATTATACCATGCATCCAGCCACCCAGGAGTATGCTGCGTAGTACTCCTTTCTAACTAATGTTTTTTTAAATAGATAAATTTTAAATTTTATAAATTAATAAAGGGTTTTTCTACGTGGTAACCCTCAACTTTTTCTAATTCTACATGGTAACCCTCCAATTCACCAAACTCCCCTGGTAACCCTGTGATGCATTAATCTTAATTAACGTAACCTTAAACTAGTAATCTGTCAATTATAGACGTTAACTTGCTTATGTGGCAGTTAACTTGCTGACTGGACATTATGACTTCACTGACTCTTTCCCATATGTTCCCTCCAATTCACCAAATTTCCCTGACTTTTTATTAATTTCATTTCCCTCCAATTATTTCCCTCCAATTCCCTCTCTATTTGACATATATCTTTCCCTAATTATTTCCCTTCATTTTTTTTCTTTTCCCTTCTCTTCTGTATTTCTCACCTCCTCCATTATCGTGTGTTTCTTTTCCCTAATTATGTCTTCTACTTCAAATTGGAAAAACCGCCCAATAATGGGTATGGAGTTTCACAATCAACCGTGCAATCGATGTGGACGGAATGCGGTAATCACATTTTTTGGATCTTCGAGCAACCCAAGAAAAGCTTACTTTAAATGTGAAGATTGTAATACATTTGTTAGTTGGTTGACTGAGAATCATGTTATTCATACTCCAAAGCTAGATATGAGAAAGTGTTCTGAAGAGGAAGACGATGTGTCAAGTGTTTTTGAAGGGAGAGATGAAGCTATTAAGGAGTTAAAGAAAGAAATTGTTGAATTAGTCAATGCTGTCAAGTTATATGTTAAATTGGTTGGTTTTATGTTAATGGTTTTTGTAGTAGCTTTTTTCTATAAGTTGTAATGTAATGGATATGTATTGTGAAATGAAATGAGATTTGCAAAAATAAGTAAGAGATTGTGCCCTGAAATATTAAGATTTGCAAAAATTGCAGGTACACATTGTTCAGAATCAAAATGTAACTGATTCATGACAAAAACATAAAGGGAGACTTATCCCAATACATGATTTTACAGTGCATTAGCAGTACATACAAAAACAGAGCAAAATATTGGGTAATTTGAGCAAAATATCCCCATTTAACAGCAAACTATAACAACATATTTCATCAGTTTGTTGTTGCAGCATTGGACTGCTTTCTTTTTCTTTCTTTCTTCTGTGGTGCAGCAGTACTTGTATTTGACTGACTTTCAAACTGACTTTGAGTGTTGGCTGAAGTTGTAGGGTTGGCTGAAGTTGATGCTTGACTACCCATCACTAATGCCTCCAAATTACTCAATGAAGTAAAATTGAACCTTAATAATGATGGTTGACTTGTCTTTGTGCGTTTGTTAGGCACTTTTCCTTGAAGTTGTTGTCTCTCATTTGCAGTATATCCTCCCTTACAAGTTTTTGAGTTATGCCCCATGCATCCACACTTCTTACATCTGATCACAATAGACCTTTTTCCCTTTCTTTCCTCCCCAGGCTCTCTTCTTCTATTTCTAGCAGGTATACCTATAGACCTTTTAAGGGGGGGTGGCTCTAATAAAGGAACATTGAAGGTTTCCCATTGAGTTGAATCTGAGATTGGGTGGATATTTAACCCATATGCTTCCTTGTATCTCCTCACACTGTACCAGTCACTCACAAACTGTGAAGGCTCCCAACCAGCATTCAGTATGACCCTAATTGCATGTTTACAAGGTATTCCACTTATCTGCCATGCTCCAAATTTACATGTTCTCAGATTAAGGTTTACTGGCAAATAAGAGTCATCATCACGCACTTCAAACTCACCATTTCCAGATGAATATGCCAGACAATGTCTTGAATCCTTGGTGAGGTCTTTTAGCCTATTGATTATGTTGGGACATATCCCATCATCTGACCAATTTGCAGCTGCTGCTTGTCTAGATGCATGCCTTACCATGGACATTCTTCTAATAACTAGAGCAAAAAGTTAGAGTTTATATTTTTTTTGCTACATATACAGAATAACACATACATATACATAATACAAATACATAAAGATTACCTTCAAGAAGACTCAATACTAGATTGCATCTATGGACTCGAAGTGTAGCATTAAAACTTTCTACAAAGTTGCTTGTGTTGTCTTCACAACAAAGACTTGGATCAAATTTATGTTTGGCCCATGTCTCTTTGTCACCTAAGTCTAGGACCCATCTTGCAGCCCCCAAACCACCATGTTGGACTACCATTTCAAGAGCTTTCTTGAAAGTAAACTCAGATGTTGCATTTACTACTCTCCAAAAAAGTCCATGCATCAGTAAACCAGGATGTTCTTGCTTAAACTTCTTGCACAAGTGCCTAGCACAAAACCTTCTGTATGCCTCAGGCCATACAGTCTCTAAGGCTGGTTCAACACCCTTAGAAGAACAGAGAGACAGAAGCAATGAGTCAATATGATGAAACAGAAAATAAAACAAGTAGAAATAGTAAGTCAAGAATGAAACAGAAGCACACCTTTTCCCTATCTGAAATGATTGTCCAATCTTCCCTTCCACATTCATTGACTATTTTTTTTAGTTGCAAAAAGAAGTAGCACCAACTATCCTTATTCTCACAATCCACATCTGCAACTGCTATTGGAAATATTTCATTATTACCATCAAGGCCAACTGCTGATAACAATACCCCTCCATAGTTCCCTTTTAAATGAGCCCCATCCACCCCAATCAGGCTCCTACAACCTCTAAAAAACCCAGTAAATTGTGCATGAAATGAAATAAAACATGACTTGAACTGAAGAACACCTTCCTGGTTAACTGAACCAGAAGCTAATGCGATACTACCAGGATTGGTCAGCTTAATCATTTCACAATATTGAGTGAGTAGTCTATAGGATTCATCATGCCCTCCATTAATTTCTTTCAAAGTCATCTCTTTCATTTTATAGACAGAGGACCTCGGCATTTGCAGTCCATATCTCTTCATCAACAACTCATTAATGGAGGAGGCAGAAATTACATGGTTAACTCTTATGTCTTCCATTAATTTCTTTGACACCCATCTACAATTTTCCATTGGGTTGTTGTTTCTCACACCCATACATCCATGGTCAGGGTTTCTTATAGACTTAATAGCCCATGTTATGCCATCAGGGAGAACACTTGCATGTATTCTCCTACCACAATTAGCAGTAGCACAATCAGCTGTATATCTATTACATTCTGAAGAGTCAAGGGCGAGATCACCTAAGAGGGGGAGGGGTGACTTAGGTGTCTATTTAAAATTTTAAGCTTAATTAAAGCTTCTTTAAAATCTCTATGATCACTAAGACACTACTTAGAAGAAAAGGAGAAGTTGACACTTCGAACTAGAAAGTTAGAAGTATTCAACAACGATTCAGCAAGTAAATGTCACAGTGGAATCAACAGTGAAATCTGAGTGCAGCGGAAATATTAAAAACGAAATAGACAAAACTCAAAGATGTTTTTTAAATTGATTCGGTCACTACTCCGCGACCTACATCCAACGTTATCTTATTAAACATCTTTGACGTAAACTCATACAAACAAAGACCCCGAATAATAAAACAACTCCCCAACCTACTCCGGTTGCTATTTGCTCAATGCTACTCCGCACCAAGACTTATGCTCAAAGCTACTCCGCTAAGAGACTTCCCCAACTCTTTCGAGTTGCTATTGCTCAAGACTACTCCGCCAAGAGACTTCCCCAACTCTTTCGAGTTGCTAGTTGCTCAAGATAACTCTATCTTAAGACTTGTTCTACTCGTTTGTTACAAGACTTGTGTTTCTCAAAATGTTCACAAAATGAACGGTGGAGAAAACGATTAAGTACTAACACGAGATCATCGAACACAATACATGCTTTGTTGCAACGAGCTAGCTCTTTGTAAAAGACTTAAGAAAAATATTTTGCAAAACAATTAAGTATGAAATGTTAAATGATTTTTGCAAAGATAATTTACTCCATAAAACTCAAAGTCTTTTAAGCTTGAAAATATTTTGTTGTTACACACTTGTTCAAATGAAATAAGCATGGTATTTATAATGGAAAGTAGAGTATACTTCACACTAAAAATAAGACACTACAATGTAGTACAAGTGTTAGAAAATATTAAACAATTGAAGCTTGAAAAACAATAAAGGTGGTTACTTGAGGCACATGAAAACCATGACCCCTTATGCAAGCCAAATGAATGCACAAGTAACTTAATTTTGCAGCCACACTTAGACAAATAAAGGTAGTTTTTTCAACAAGAAAGAGCATAAATGGTAGTGACCAAATAAAGAAAAAGTAAACAACCCATTTTTGGCAAGTGTCTTTTTGTGCAAGCTACCTCTTCTCCAAGAAAACTAAAAACTTCCTTTAAATTAGAAAGATCAAACCATAATTTTTAGCAATGTAAAGTGTTGATCAAAAGTTTGGAAAACTATTTTCAAGAGTTAAACATTTTCGAAATACTTAAGAGCCAGAAACCACAGTGACATGTCACTGTCAGTTTTGAAGTACTTAGCATGAATCGAGTTTAATGATCTCTTATACAACACTATGACTCTAACAATGACGATCTTCATCTCTTGATCTTCTTGCGCAACCTTGAACATTTAGTTGAGCTTTCATAGCTATAACATTAAAACTTAAGAGGCACACATTATATTAACAATAAGATTAATTTGTTTTAAGGCATCATCAACCAATCTAATCTAGAAATGGTTTCAACACATTCAGACTTCAAAACAACCAAATTGAACCCTTCTTGAACACAAAAATCTCTTAAAACCTCCTTGAAATGATCCTTGTCCATATAAAGTTGCCAAGGTTTCAACCTAATTGCACCAAACAGTTTATTCTCATATAACTCCCCATTTTTAAACAACTTTGCATTGTATCCTCCACCTTCATCAGTCCATCCATGTTCCTCATATGGATTATAGTCATCATCAACATATTGAAGTGTTGATATTATTGTATGGTCCTCTACTTCAAGATCAAACAAAGCCTGCCCCTCATCATCCTCTTCTACATCAGTTGGGACATATGGTCCATCACTATCAGAGTCTTCAAAATCACAAGAAGTCTCTAACCTTACTCCTAATGATCTAGTACTTCTTCTAACCCTTTGACTAGTCTGACCATTCATAACTGAGACTTTTCCATCTTTAGGGACATATATATATGCCTTTCCTCAAAGAACTGGTTCTAGCCATCTTGAACTGTGGCTGTTAAGATTGGGATATTTGGGATATTTGGACAGTGGGTGGAGGCTTAAACCTAGGAGATGTTCTCCTAGTAGTTGCATTTGTTGTTGGAGACACAATAGGTGAGGTTGGAGTAATTGTAATGTTTTGAGTGTTATTGAGTCTTATTTTTCTAGTTGGTGTCAACATGTTATGACCAACTTCCCTAGACTCCTGAATTTGAGCATTGTTCATCAAAACAGAAATAGGATCAACATCACTGAACACAATAATATCATGTTCAGTATCCCTAGACACTTCAACTCGGCTTTTGTTCAACCTTGAACTTCTCCTTGGTGTCAAGACACTAACAGATGAAACTTGCACCTTTTCTCTTACACTTTCATAAGACGTAACAGTTTCTTCAAACACTTCAAGTTCATCAAACCCTACAGGTTCATCAAACCCTACAACTTCTGGTTGAGGCTTCAATACACTTCTCCTAATTGGTAATGTTTCCCTTACTGTGTCATTATTTCTCTTCTCTATAAGTTCCTCAACAGCTGCCTCAGTTTCAACAGTTTCAATAGTACACTCCTTAATTCCTCTAAGTTGTCTTGCTAAAAGAAGAACTTGACAAGGTTCAACCTCAGACCCAACCCATAAGTCAATTATTTTCTTCCCTACTAACCTACTGAACATTTCCAAAAGATCTTTGTCATTCCTTAAGGTCACTGAGTTCATCCTATAAGAATATGCTAATGAGGGGTTTGTAGGCCATTCTATCTTATCTGCTTCTACTTCATCAAACATATCATTATAGACATCAATAAGTAAGATCCTATCAATATCTTCAATAAAAACTTCAACAAAATTTGCCTTATAATGCATTTTCAGGACAATGTTGTCCATACTGCATTCAAAATTGAATAAACTCAAATTTTGTCCATTAAAAAAGATGAACAACAATATATAAATGAAAAGAAGGAAAATTATACATAAAAACCATATAAAGATAAGAACTTTACAAAATAAAAAGGAAAATAACACCAACAAACCACATAACTTGGACGAAAATATTTAGGATAGATGAGAGATGAATTTATGGATTACCTTGCGTTTCTAGCAGATGATGGTGATAGAAGATGTTGTCGTCTTTGATTATGTCAGATGATTTTGGCTGAAACCCTAATTTTTTGGGGAAGATGATTGGAAAATTTTGAATAACAGAGGAAGTAAACGAGAAATGAAGGGTCAGTTTGATCAAGTTCAATTTTAGGGTTTTTTTTTTGGCATTTTCCATGTCAACGCATAGTCATATGCATAGTCAGCGAAGTCATAATGTCCAGTCAGCAAGTTAACTGCCACATAAGCAAGTTAACGTCTATAATTGACGGATTACTAGTTTAAGGTTACGTTAATTAAGATTAATGCAGCACATGGTTACCAGGAGAGTTTGGTGAATTGGAGGGTTACCATGTAGAATTTGAAAAAGTTGAGGGTTACCACGTAGAAAAACCCATTAATAAATTATAAAAAAATATATCATTATTCATAATATTTAATTCTCTACAATTAGAGACCATATTTGATATATTTCGATATTTATCTTAGTTTTATTCACACATTCATTTCACGTAATGACATATTCATAATCAGTAGGTCTTGCTTGCGACGGATCGGATCTTGCGACGGGTATTTTGTGAGAGGAAATGGGTAGAGAGGACAAGGTGGGCACCCCCATGTGCTTCTCCACTCACCCTTAATGGGTATTTTGTGAGAGAATATGGTATCCGTCTTAAGCTTGCGACGGATAGTGTCCGTCACAAATGAGAATTTGTGATTCATAATAATGAGACATTCATATCATATCATATCATATCATATCACATAATATAATTATTTTTATTTTTATGAAATATTTTGCATTATGTAGCTTCGATATGGAAAAACGTTCATGATCAAACTAATTATTACACTATATAATACGTATTAATCAAATTATGGTGTCGTAGTCAGTAAACAGAAAGTGAATATAATTGAGGTATGCGGTGAATATCACACTACATAATACATATTCATCAGACTACACTTTCATATTCATTATACTAAGATTGAATATAGTAGTGTCATATTGTGAATATCACACTATATATATCACATATTCATTAAACAACATTGTTATATTCACTAAACTTAGAAGTGAATATATGATAGAATCAGTTTTAACCAAGTACAAAGTCATGGGGGTGGGGGGGTTGGGGGTGGGGCGGTGATAACTCGATACTAGACAACGAGTCCAAATTACAATTAGAAGAATCTAAATTACATACTCTGTATGTTTCTAATAAAATAAGGGGCATGAATCCGGCTAAAGTTTCCATTGCAAGCACTCGCATCTCTGGTAGAGTACTTAACAAGGGACTCCGCAACGACGTTAGTGGAGCGAAGCTCAAAGACGATCTTCAAATGTCGTGAGTCCCTTAATAGTACTCTCCCAGCCAAGATGATATTAATCGAGTTACCAAACCCGTGAGCGAGGCAATTTTTCTCTAAAATCGCATTGACAACACCAAGACCAAGCGGAGCTAATGATGTGATTAACCGGATCAATGGAGGCAAAGGTTAAGGCTTCCCTGATGGCCAGAACCCCACCCATAAATGGTGAGATGGCTGAGTATCTCCTAGTCCAACCACCACATAACCATTAATCAAGATGGTTCCTATTTACGCACCCAATACATATCAAAAGGGACGGGGAACAAGAGGACGCATCAACGTATGTTTTTAACCAAGAAGGAGGAGGGGGGCCCCAACAAGTTGGGTTAATTAAGGGGGTTGGGGGGTTGTTAGAAAGAGTCCAATCAAGGCACGCCTTATGGGCCAAGGTTAATCCAACAAAGGTTAATAGGCTCGGTGATGAAATTCAAGACGAAATTATTTCGCCGGAGCTAAGTATGCCAGAGAATGAAAGAGAAATTGGAAGCCTAAGAAGGCATAGAGCAATTTTACAGAATCCATGGTTGAAGATCAAAAGTAAAGAAACAAGGGGTGAGAGAGGAAAAACTCCAAACTTCGCGGGAAAATGGCAGTTACGCAGGAGGTGAAGCAAATTCTCATAGGGGTGGTTACACAAAGCACAACAAGCGGACGAGGTAATTGATCTAGAGAAGATGGTAGCTCTATGTGGAATCATATCCCACCAAACAAGCCAAAGGAAGAATGAGATGCGAGGTTTCGTGGGGGCATCCCAAAGCCAATTGAGGCACGACCCAGAGAAGAGGGCAGGGATGCTTCACAAGAGAAGAACTTTTATGCAAGGCTAGGGTAGAAACCATGGGGAAAGCAAGGGGAGGATACATCACGGTTCGATCTGGGGAAAAATGGTAAATGGATGGCAATAATGGTGCCACGAATGAAAGGGGGAGACGAAAATCCAGAGGTGCAAATTAAAGTTCCAGGTACCATCAACACTAATGGAGGAGACCATAAGGTTGGAAGAGGAGTAGCTAAAGATACCCCTAACAAGAGTCCTAAGAGGACCCAAGAAGGTCCAATTATCATTCCAAAAGTGAGTAGAGACCCCGTTGTTAATGGACCAAATAAGAGAGTCCGCAATATTCGGCCAACCAGTATCAACCCGTTGCCACAAATGAGAGCCAAGGTGGAAGGGTCTAGGACAAGGGCGTCCACTAATATACTTGTTGAAAAAAGCTTTCGAGGCACCGTTATATCGGAGAAAGAAAGTTATCAAACAAAGCCTAGAACAAATAGTGGTATTCAGGGTCTTAGAATTGTGGATCCCGATTGTGACTTTGGATTTGGGCAGTGGTGATATGCTTCTATTAATTTAATCAATTTAAGACTAAAGGAAGAGGATGAAGGCCCAAACCAAAGAAAGTTCCTAATAGTTTTATCGTTGTTCGAAAAGGCTTCAGAAGGAAGATAGATATATAGCATGAAGTAGGAGTGGATGACAAAGATGGTGGTTGAAATGAGACAAATTTTCCCGGCTCTAGAGAGGATTTTTTTTATCCAGTTCTCGAGCTTGGATTGGACTTTGTCGATGATTGTATGGGCATCCATAAGACTAGGCTTCTTGCTCGTAAGTGGGAGACCTAAGTACGTACCAAGATAAGGGGAATGCTTAAGGCTAAGGGATTACTCAAAGAGAAGTCTATCTGACGAAGAGGTGGAGGGAGAGAAAGGGAGTTTACTTTTTATGAAATTGATCTTTTGTCCCGAGTAATAACAGAATTGTTGAAGTACATTTTGGACGGCACCACGAATATTCAAGTTTTTTTGGATGAAGAGAAGGATGTCATCGTCGAACAGAAGATGGGAGAAGGAAGCCCCACCTTTTCCAATAATGAATGAATGAAAGGGGTTCAATCCTTGTTATCACAAAGTCATAGGCTTGGATAGATGAAGAAAGCGCCTCCATGCATAGGATAAATAAGTAGAGGGAGACATGGTCGCCTTGTCTAATTCCACTAGAAGAGAGGAAGGGAAGAAGAAGATGTTCATTGAAGAAAACATGGGAGAAAGAGGAGGTTGAGACACAACTCATGATGAGTTTGATAGCGTCATGGTCTAAGTTGAAAGTTAAAAGACAGCTATGAATGAAATCTCACTCAAGTCTATTATAAGCTTTCTCAAGGTCAAGCTTAATGGCAAATCAACCTTTGTTACCTTTCAAAACTTCATGGAATGGATAATCACGGTAGCAATGATGAAATTTGTGTCGCTTCTTCTCCCGGGGATAAAGCTACCTTGGTTAGGGGAGATGAGGGAGGGAAGGAGAGGTTTAAGGCGGGAAACAATAATCTTGGTGATGATTTTGTAAATGGTGTTATAGAGACTAATCGGTCTAAACTACTTATAATTAATGGATTGCGGGTTTTGGATTTCAGGGATAAGGAGATGGTAGTGTTATTGATGGATGCCGAGATAGACTTAGATCGAAAGATGTCTTGGACCAAAAATTATTTGTTGACCTTATTTTTATTCGTTGTGAGGAGTGTTTGATCGAGCATGTTTCCCTTTTAATCACAATAATTATTGTGTAAGGCGGTTTTACAATAAATTAATGTAAAACCACTTTACAATTTTACCTTAATATCATCTCATAATTAAGGGGTACATAACTAACTATATTTGTGTTTAACGTATTGTTTTACACTAATTTAATGTAAAATTATTTTACCCAAGACTAACTCTTTATTTATTTATCACAAATTGTCGTTTAAGACGGAAGTATCCGTCTTAATTAACCTTAATAAGACGGATCAAATAACATACTATTTGCTTATATAAGACAAAGCACAAGGCTTGGATATCAACAAAAAAATTTGTCTTATTCATGCAAGTGGCTTGCTATTTACTCCGTTTTAACTAAATGCGGATATATCCGTCCTAAGATAAACATATTGTTTATTTATATACTATAAGTATCATTGAATATAATGTATAATAAGAAATGAGGCCCTACAATGCATTCAACGGTTCGTTAAGGTTTGTACATTTATGTCCTCCCTCCGTTCATTTTGATTTTCATATCAAAGATGGACAAACTCGTAATAATCTACCATTAATTTAAAGTAGGGACGTGCTTTTTCACATACGGATTTTACTCTTTCACATACGACTTTTACAAAATTACCCTTGCCATTTTCATTCCCTCACCCTATTATTTTTCTTCCTCCCTTCCCCTATCTCCCATCCTCACTGTGTTCACCATTTCCAGTCACCATTTTTTCATACTTCAAATGGCTAGGCAATTCATCCATTTCGTTAAGAAGCTTGTAATCAATATCACTACTGTTGAGTCCTCCGCAGCGGGCTTATAGAATTAGGTGCATGAGACCGGTTCACAAGCAAGTGATCCTAAAACCAATTGGTGTTAGGAGGAGTAGCCCACTTACTTATAAACTAGCCCCTTCACTTGTATTCTACCAATGTGGGATAGTGCCTCTCACACACATATGGGAAGAGACCTCAACAATCTCCCCCTTTCACATGTGTGCGTGCTGCAACTCCCCCTCAGTTGGCGCTACTCCGCACCCGACACAACCCCGTGTCGGGCCAACCAGGCTACTCCGCACGATGCTACTCCGCATCTCTGGTCGACCAAGGGTGAGAGTCCAGTGGTGGTGCTACTCCGCAACCACGACGCTACTGCGCGTCATCTCGAGTACCATCACCACATCGCACCTTGCGGTCCCAAGCCGAACCGTCGGCTCTGATACCATTTGTTGAGTCCTCCACAGCGGGCTTATAGAATTAGGTGCATGAGACCGGTTCACAAGCAAGTGAGGTTCCATCCTAAAACCAATTGGTGTTAGGAGGAGTAGCCCGCTTACTTATAAACTAGCCCCTTCACTTGTATTCTACCAATGTGGGATAGTGCCCCTCACACACATATGGGAAGAGACCTCAACAACTACAAACGCTCATCGTTATTGTCGTCCGTCGGAGCAATCGTCGCTCCGGACAAACTAATTAATTTATGCAAAAAAATTAAAAACAGCAATACAGTGATAGATGTTGAACTTCCGTCATCACCCTCCCACCACGACACCACCATCATCCCTATCCCAGCCGACAACTAGGCTAACCACTCAAGCCTCCAGCCGTACGCACCGGCCACTTTCTGGCCAGCCGTACCTCCAACCGACAACCCGATGCCGACACAAAGCAATTAATGGCAGCACTCCGTCTTCCTTCACCACGTGCCAACGCACCACCCATATCACACCACCATCACCGCACCACCCCGTAACCACCGCGCCCAGAGCAACCGTCAACCACTCTAACCACCGTGCCTCACACATAAATCCTAATTAATAATAATTGCTTTGAATATTAATTTCACTGAAAAGTAAATCTAATAATCTCAATAATACGTATTAAAAGTTGCTAAAAACGAAAAATTAGTTCACTAGTCGAAGAATTATAATCCATTGTTTGCGTTTTTAGATTGGGTTATAGAGAAAGTATAAACATAAGAGTTATCTTGATTTTGATTAGGAAAAAGGGCATGATATGGAAATTTTATGAAAAATTGTATGTGAAAGAGTAAAATCCGTATGTGAAAAATTAATTCCGTTAAAGTATATCAAGTGTTGTTGATGAGAGGCATATTCGCCTTTAATGAAGACTAGTCAGATTGCCTCTCATAAAGAGGTAAGTTGGAAGGTAAGTAGAAAACCGACTTAGTTTCCCACTCATCCTACTATTTGCCTATTTGTGAGTAGCAATCCGACCGTTTTCATCGAAGATGGAAAAGCATCTCCAATGAGAATTAGGCCATGTTCTTTTGGACTTAATTTCAGTTCCTATAAGTTCAGTTCAGCTTCATTAAGTTCTGTTCAGTTCAGTTCAGCTCTATTAAGTTCAGTTCAGTTCACTTCAGCTCTATTAAGTTCAGTTCAGTTCAGTTCATATTACTTTTATTTCAACATTATTATGATTATTATTCTTATCATTGTTATTATTATGTTAATTCATTTAATATTGTTATTATTATTATATTTATATTTTTAAAAAATTATTTTATTACTATTATATCACCGTTATAATTATTCTTTATATTATTATATTTATGTTTAATATATTTATTTATTCTTATATTATTACGATTAATGGAAATATTAGTATTATTAATATTTATTAATATTATATTTTATATTTTATTGATATATTCATTATTATGAATATTATTAGAAAAATATTTATTATAATATTATGAATATTATGAATATTATTATTATTATTATTATTAATAGTAATAATAATATTTATTATTATTATTATTATTATAATGTATTAATATATTATTATTAGGCCTATTATTATTGTTATTAATTATATTTACTTTATTACTATTTATATTATTTATATTTTTTTAGTTACTATTGTTAAGATATTTATTACTATATTATATTTTATTAATAATGTTATCATTTATATTAGTATTCTTATATTATTGTTTTATTTTTTTATAATTATGATTAGATTATTATTATTAAATAATATTAATATAATATTATTATTAATAATGAACTATATTATTATGATATTAATTATTATTATTATTATTAATTATATTTTATATTTTATATTATTGTTTATATTATTATATTATAATATTATACTTATCATATTTATTTTTTCGTTACTTAAATTTATATATTTATTACTATAATTAATAATGTTATCATTCATATTAATATTATATTTTTTATTATATTACTATAATATTTTTTTATATCTTATTTGATTATTATTATTAGATTATATTAATATAATATTATTATTACTAATGATTAATAGTAATAATAATAATATTTAATATGATAATAATATAAATCATTATTATTAATAATAATATTTTAATGATATTATTTAATAATAATCTAATGAGATGTATAAAAAAATAAAACAATAATATAAGAATAAATATTATAATAATAAAATACTAATATAAATGATAACATTATTAATAACAATATAATATAGTAATAAATATATTAACAATAGTAACTAAAAAAAAATATAAATAATAATAAAGTAAATATAATTATTAATAATAGGCCTAATAATAATATATTAATACATAATAATAATAATTATTATTTGTATTACTATTATTAATAATAATATCAATAATAATAATAAATAATTTTCTAATAATATTCATAATAATGAATATATCAATAAAATATAAAATATAATATTAATAAATATTAATAATACTAATATTTCCATTAATCGTAATAATATAAGAATAAATAAATATATTAAAAATAAATATAATAATATAAAGAATAGTTATAGCGGTGATATAATAGTAATAAAATAATTTTTTAAAATATAAATATAATAACAATAACAATATTAAATGAATTAATATAATAATAAGAATGATAAGAATAATAATCATAATAATGTTGAATTAAAAGTAATCTGATCTGAATTGAACTATACTGAACTGAACTTAATAGTGCTGAACTGAACTTAATAGAGCTGAACTGAATTAAACTGAACTTAATAGAGTTGAACTGAACTGGACTGAACTTAATGAACCGGAACTGAACTTATAAGAACTGAAATTAAGTCCAAAAGAACAGGACCTTAGTATTTAAAATATGTGTGAAAGAAATTGAGAAAGTATATATTAGTCGTATTTTAAGTAGTTGGTAACGGATGTCGATCGTAAAATGAGGATGTAAAAGTTGTGATGGTATTAATCTTAGCTTGTTGAATTTATGATTATATGATTAATATTTGACCAATATGACCATAATTGCATACTACACTATTAGTCTATTACTATTTACTACGTAATAAAAAGAATATTTAAAAGTGATTTAACACTATTACAAAACCGTGTAATTATACAAGAGAATTTAATTGCCCCGGCACATTGTGTAGTAGGAAGAGTTGAAAAGGACGAGGGACAAGAATATAAGGTTCATATGTGTAAGACATTAACTTTAATAATCTACTATAGTACTATATTTAAGATAGATAATGACTATAAAGATATCATTACTATTAAGTGCAACTTTTTTCTTTTATAAATGCATCAACATTCAACATCATACCATATGTTAACTAGGCAACTAGGTCTATCAAAAGATAATGTTTAGGATTGAATTGAAATATAAGGTTGCAACTTTGTGACACTTTTAGCTTGTCATTGCTACTTTATAAAAGATCCCACATTAGTCAGGAATCAAAAAAAAAATGAGGGATGTATGATGAACCAACAACGCCGTATCCAGGATTGATTGAGTGTGGGGTTAATTCTAGTATAATTACGATATTTCTAATGTCCGGATTATTATGGAGATTTGAGACCCTGCTAGGCACTAGCCATAGGGCAGAAACACCACTGGAACGCCGAACAATTGTAAGTCTTACTTAAAACGATCTTAAGTTACGATCTTGCACATGCATCCTCTCTTTTATTTAATTAAAACGGTAGTGAGTAACGTCATAACTTTAAGACGGTCTTAAGTAAGAGTTTCTAGCCGAATATATGTACCTCTATTTCAGTAAATCATTTAACATTTCAAGAAATATTTCCAATTGTCCTTCCCACTTGCATATTGTAAGAGGAGCATTATCTGTTTTCAGCTTGTAACAGATAATGCTCGTTTTGGACGAGAATTTGTGTAAAATGAAAGCAGCCAGGCAATGTCAAATATTTTATGTGGCAGAGCATGCATAAGGATTTATCACTATCATATGTATTTACTGTACAATAATACGCACATGTTGGTGCAATTGATGTTAACATAAGAGTAATGATAGCTCCAATAATTGGGTTTTATTTGAGAGAAACATCAATGATTATTATAACTCTGGCATTTTATTTACTCTCCTTTCTTACGTACTAAAACGGTTTGGGCGAAACTGAATCAATCGGACTTGGAAACGAAGTCCTCTTATTTAACACTAACTATGCATTGGACACTAAATACTAAGAGTAAATACTAAGAGTAGGAGTTATAGGACTATAAATTCCATTAACTCTTAATGGAGACATAATTGTACAAAGTTAAACTAATTTATTTTTTATAAAAAAATGTAATACGACTTAAGATTTATATGTAGTTAAAAGAAAATACAAAATGTTATTGAGTATTTGAGTAGGTCTTATAATAAAACGATCTCACGGTCAATAAATAGATACAATAAGTCTATCTTATATCCGTCTTGAGTTAAAACAGGTTAAATAGTATTTCACTTGTATTGATAAGACGAAAATGAAATGTCTAGGGAACGACAAAATGTTTGTCTTTCTATACAAGTGGATCATTATTTGACCCGGGTTTTTTTTTTTGGTACGAGAAAGTTTAGGTTAAGGGTAAGCCTTACCCATTCTAAAGCCATGACAGACAACCATTGGCCTCATTGAGGATTTAAAGTAACTTCATGATCACTTTTTACCATTAGGATAAACCCTTGTTGGTTAGAAATTGTAATTGTATAATTTATATTTGGGCCTTAATGTGTGCAATTAAGTAGTTAACAACGTTAGTAAAACATGATGTGAAAAAAATAGATTCTCGAGCTAAGAATTTTTGACATGATCATCTGATTCTTTGAAGTCAAGTGTCAAGTTTTCACTACTCAAGTTAACATCAAATAGCAACATACTCCATTCCAGCCAATTTCATAGATTAAAATATATTGAACCAGCATATTGAATTCACATTTCTTGTAAATTGTATAAGGTTACTATTAATTAATAGTGGGTAAATACTTATTTCAGACGGATCAAATCCATTTGAAATAAAGACAAATTAGCGCCACCATTTTATAGTTAAATGTAACCCAAAATGGTCTAGTTAGTGTTACAGATTATGATCACTTGGTTTTCAAAAGTTGTCACATTTTTCTGTAAAATGGTCACAAAATTCCATCTTATTATTTTATACCAAAATGTCCCGTCTTAAGAAAGACCAACTAATGAATTTACATTTCTTGAACGCAACCACTATTAAATTTAGTGAATGGCATTTGCAGAGACTTCTAAGTTTGAATGCTCCACCACAATTAATAAAAAGCCACAATACCTTAAAAATATGAGATGTCTATTTTATCTCATATCTTACTTTTATCATAAAAAAGCCAAAATAACTAATAAAATATTCCCATATGATACTCATGCTACAGTTGCCCAAGAAACCCACTTGACCACTACTACATTACAAAGACATCCATGATCTCCATTATTGAAGACACCGGCTCGATAGTTAAAACATAATTAAGCTAATTTGAGAGCGTAAATAGAGCTCGTCTGAGATGGTCTGGCTCATTTCCTTTTCCGTCTGATGTTAGTTCTTCGTTTTGAGGCGATCAAGCTCGTTTTGTGTCAAACTGATGTGTACGAACTGTGAGTCAGGAGATAGCCAAAAATGTACTATAACTCATGTATACAACTATACTAAACCTTATAAGGAGACTGTCTTACCAAGTGAGGTCAACCTAATGTTGAACGCACACGGATTTGTGTTGTTGTTGCACATGAGACCGTCTCATACAAAACTCATGGACCCTAATAGCATACAACAGTGATCTTCCTTAATATTATACTCCTATCAATTTAATATTATACTCCAACATTCTTTTTTAACAAACATTATTGTAAAGAAAAGCAGATTTCCAAAAGAAAACATTGAATCAACCACGATGCAACTGTTGTAGAAAAAGTACACATGAATATTAGTCATAACTCATAAGACATAAAAGGCTAATGAAATGGAGGATCACCAAGTCAGACTGCTCATTTCCGACTAAACCAGTACAACGCAGCATGGGATATGCGCTAATTGTTCAGAGATAATCTTTCTGTTTAGAACGATTTCTCTTTTTTTTATTAAAAAAAAGAGGGACGAAACTTGATTGTATGTATCCAAAGCTCGTTTTTGGTCAGGGTTGCGTTTTTTGGCCACCTAATTGCACTAGGGTGAGCCCAGAATAGCAGAAACCTTTGCTACTTGATCCAACATCGAAGGCCATATTTTAAATACTCCTTGAGAAAAAGTACAGTATCAATATTTTTAGGCTGGTGATTTTGCCACGGGTCGAAATGCCTCTTCCATGGACATTTATACTTGTTAAATCAAAATGTGGCCTATCATGTGAGTAAATAAAACCAATTGTGCAGGTGATACTACCTCGGCCATTATGCATGCCCTTCTTTTATTGTTTCAATGGGTTTGAGGAACATCATGTGCTAAATGTGAAGGCGACAAACAGACTCAAGACTCTCAACAGTTACATCGATAATTCTGACGACATGCTAATCAAAGTGATGTGTAGTAGAACATAAACGTAAACGCATCAAGCAAGGTCAACAACACACAGAAAGGAGCTAAGCTCAAAACCATTTGACTGTAAACCAAAAGCATAGCCACTGTTTGGAAAACAGTCATCGAGTTTATACAGAACAGCGAACTCACCTTATTGTCCTGTCCACCTCTGTGTTTTGGCTTCGTATAGCCTCTCTGAAATCGACAAAAGCATGCAGACCATCATGTGTATGAGATGTCAAGACAACTGAAGGAGCTGAGTTTGCTTCTGCTGAAGCCCATACACATTGCACCTGCAAGAAATTAAAAAATTTGAGCTTACTTCTCTTATAGGCACTGTAGCTAATAAAGAGCGTGCACAATTGTATACCAAACTATGGGGAAGAAAGAATGCATGATCTTCATCATATTTCAGATCAGATGTGCTTAGTTCAAGTTTGGTTGGAAAGCCTAACCAATCTTACAGATTGCAAAATGCTTTGTGTTATCAGCTTTAAAATACACAATGTTAGAGAGTATGGTGAAAGACCAGGCTTCATCAAAATATAAAATCTAACCACGATCGGTGCTAATAATTTGCATTGGGGCTCAATTACGACATCCGACTCTTTAAAACAAAGAGACATCCACAATTATCTGCTCATAAAATAAGAGATTATACAACATCGTTGCAACATGAATACATTTCTTGGAAAAAAAAGGCAAAAAGTGGCATAGGTATCAGATTAACATCAACACTATCAAGAGCACAACAAAGGAAAAAAAAACATAAACACTATTAAAATGCTTCAAATGAAGCTTCTAACCTAGGCAGGGCACAGGAAAGTAGCAAGTCATTGCTAGAACAAAATTGTGTTGAACAGATATCAGAAGTAGCACAAATTCATAGAGATACCAACTAAACACTCCCAGAAAAAAATTATAGACGGCGATCAGAGATGCGTGGTAAAACCATTCGGGCAGATTCCTTCTCCTTTTTCCCTTTTTACAGAAGTCACTTCTCTGTGAGATCATCACATATATTAGCTTCAATTACACCACATCGTAGCCCAACTCCGCCAGAAATGAATTCTCCTGACATGATGGTCAAAGCACTTACGAAATTATATCAACTAAAATTCAAATATATAAAGTAAGAAAAGTATTTGCAGTTTATCAGTAGTCACCTCAGTTTCTGCGATATCCAATATCGCACGAAACTCGAATTTTTAATAGATCGAGTAAAAATGTCGAAAGCTTCAGGAAGTGATTCCAAAGCTGCTGGGGCAGGTACAAGCTTGAGACGCACCTAGAAGACGATCAAAGAAACACAAACGCAAAGATTGAGACAGTGCTTAATGGCTAAAGATAAAAATGTACATAATCCCTCGCAAATAAGAGATCCCAGATTGCGGTTGAGCTCGCATCAGACAAAGTTAAAAAACACGAAAGCACAATTCATAGCTAAGAAAAGAAATGTCACACATATCCCATAGGTTGCCGCACATATCCCATAGGTATACCAATAAAAGAACTCTAAGGATCACTATGAGTTAAGTAAAATAAGAAAACGAAAAAATTACCCCAGCAGGCACCCAGAAAGGCCGAAAAGTTAAATTCATAAAGTAAGGTGGGCAAAACAATGAAATTACTTGCATTAGACTTAGATCTAGCAGGCTCCAACAGTTCATCATATGATCAAAGTTCCGACTATGAACTGTGTACCTAGTTCTAAACTAAACACTGTCAAATTTGTGGAAGGATCTGACATCTTGAAGTTCCGCAGATACTGAATGCAATTCAGATTTTAGAGACACACGGGAAGCTGCCATTGGCTAATATTTCCGAGAACTGTAGTCAATGAATCTTTAGGGACATAAGGATATGTGTTAATAATCTTACTATTGCCCAATGTACAAGAAATTATATCAGGAATAATGCTTCACTGTCTTTATGCTTGTGCTAGAGCAGTTTAATGGTACTCCCTCCGTCCCAGTGAGTTGTTATCTATTGTTTTTTACACAAAGTTTTAGGACATGAATAACAGTTGTCTAGCAACCCATGTAGCTAACCTTTCAAGCACAAAAAAAATGACAAAAAAGGAAATAGATAAATTATTGACTATACACCCAAAAATGGAAATACATAACTATTGACCGGGACAAAGGGGGTATATTTTGACAAATTCTAGGGTGAGGAGGTCTAGTACGAAAAGTCCATCATTGAAGTAAATAATGAAAACAGAAACAACTCCTCCCCAGTTTGTCCCTGCTTCCAGGCGACCCTTAATCAGAGTAAGCAAACAGAGTAAATGAATTCTGCTTTTTTTCCGGAACTTTAATCTTTTTTTCCGTGGGTACCTTAAACATACCAGATATCTCCTATTCATCACACTTTTTGGATTCATGTTTTCTGTTGTTGGTTTTTGTAGTGTGTGTGGATTCTTTTTTAAGCTTCAGTTTCTATGAAAAAAAGATGTTTAGTGTCTGATAAAATTGTAAGAAGCGATGTAAGAAAATGGAATAGAAACTATGAAGACCTACTTCGCATTAAAAAGTTAACACGAATTGAACCAGAAAATGTAGTAAGAAGCAATGTAATATAGAAAGTAACATAAATAGGGCCACAAATACATACCAAGGCATGAATTCCAAAACCAAGCTTTGCTTCATACTTCTTACAAGAATCTGATCTAACAAAAGGATCCATTTCATACAGAAGCAGTGCTTTTGCATTCTTTACTTCTAGAATCATTTCCAGGAACCAAAATCAACACACTGAAGTGATATATCACCAAAATACAGGTCTTTCAAGTGTTGTCCACACAACCCAATTCGCCTTCTATTCAAACTGGGATGAATACAACTGGAGAATCCTGTATTCCAACCAGGAAATTTCTGTCGTTCCATAACATGGAGGGTGTAAACACACGGTGCTGAAGCATTGCAACCAAAAACAAAACAATTACA
Organism: Heliosperma pusillum; assembly: GCA_022085475.1. NCBI lineage: Eukaryota > Viridiplantae > Streptophyta > Magnoliopsida > Caryophyllales > Caryophyllaceae > Heliosperma > Heliosperma pusillum. The sequence goes on along the minus strand of JAIUZE010045501.1, from coordinate 127,602 downwards.
TGGTCGTGACACGCTAACCAGTCTAGCAAGAGACAGTTGACATACCCCACTATAAGTAATTCCATACATCGATCCCTCATCGTCACCAAAACTAAATGAATCACGTGAATTTATAGACACATCACCCTCCGGGTCATGGCTAAGTGGAATTCTACTAATCTCTGACTCAAAACGTTTCTCGATCTCAGATTCGTGTATTCTATATTTTAATGCAAGAGTCCGTATGCAAGACATTCTAACTTGATCCAAAATAATGAGCCTTATCTCCCCAAAGTTATCACACTCACTGAGCCATTTGACCCATCTGGAAACAATCCCAGAAAACCAGTCAATAATTTGGCATTTATCCTGTAAAATGAGAGCATGAACTGCACAAGCATATCCTCTGGAATTGACCAACCCATAGCGCATAAGGCGCTTCTTTATCAAGTGGACAGGTGCTAGAATCTGTGTTATGGTCGGACATTCCTGGGACATACCAGAAGGCGGTAAAAGCGAAAGAAGAGTTTCAGTTTCAGAAGAACTGTATTTTTCTACTTGTCTCTGAAACTCGTAAAATGAATCCCTTAATGTTGGGGGAAGTGAAGGCTCAGCAATGCACTTAGATAGGATAAATTCCTCATTAATGGCAGCTTTTCCCTTTACCTCTTGCATCATCCAAATCTTTAGCAAGTGTTTGTACCAGTGATCTGTTTCCATGCCAGGTTTACGGTAATGAGAAATTTTGCTCAATAGAAAGTTATTATCAGATAGATGTCTTATTTCCGACTCTTTTACCTTCTTCACACCATGACCTAACCATTTCTTACCTATTCTGATAGTACCAGCATCCCATACTTCCTGTTTTTGTAAGGCAAATAATGTCACTTTTTCCTTTAACTTGTGGATGGCTCTCACCGCAGGACAGTCCTTCTGAACTTCAACAACTGACATGCCACAAAAACGAACACCGTGGCGGTGATTACATGGTGTTATTTCAGAGTCGTTATGTGTATCAAGAAGAAGGCAGTCATGGAGGTAATTTAATACCTCACACTTCAATGAACGAGCAGTATCTATTGGACCAGTAACAGCGAAAAATATTTCGTCCATGAAACGACAACAATGTACTCTCACACCAGAAACCTTTAAACCAACAATTTTGCCGGGACTGCTTCTTATTTGCCTTCGGAACCAATCACGCAGCTTTGATTGTATCTGTTTTTCATCAGCCGAAGAACATGAATCAAGAGCCTCATATCTCATCGACACTTTATGGAACTCATCATCAAAGAGATCGAGATAAATATTCATCAATATAGGGGATAAAACTCCCTCTTGTGGGAGACCTTGGCCTTTAGTGAATCCACCAAATTCTAAATTAAGGGCTTGAGCATCAAACATTCTTTGGATCATACCACTAAGTTGAGGGTCGTTAATCTTATCCTCTATGTTCAAAATCAACTTGGCAAGCACAGGAGAATCGAGTTTCTTGGTCACAAGCACAGTGAACCACCAATCAGGCTTTTCAATCTCCTGGCGAATGTACTTAAGAGCTGATAATCGTCCTCTTCCACTTCGACCACCGTGAGAAATTTTCGAGAAGTGAGGCCTAAAGACGACTTCCAAAACTATCCTCATGGCTTCTTGAACTATCTTCAACTTGAAGCTAGGGAGCACAAGTACTTGTTTTTCATCATGTCCCTTCGTCGAGATAGTAAATGTGTTAGCTTTAACGTCAAACTTCCCATTAACAAGCTCTTCCGAGAACGAATCAAAACAAATCTCCGTGTTCTGTGACAAGTCAACATCCACATTCGAGCATACTCTCAAAGAATTACAAGCATCCATAAGAGTCCTGGGATCAGCAACAACCTTCCTAAAAAGATCATGAAACTTGCCATCCACATAATGCTGCTTAACTCTCTTCTTTACCCGCATTTCAATCATCCGTTTTATGTCAACTCTAGTAATCTGAGGTTTATCATTGACCTTACAGCCCTCAACCACAATCGACGCTAGACTTTTTGCTAATGGCACGTTCACCACCACATCACTCTCATTTCCATGAAAGGTTGAAAAGCTAGCTTCTTGAGCTCGGTATCTACCTGCATATATCCGCAAGACCTACTTGTTTTTAAAATGTAACACTATATGTCTATATCATTACAGTTATCACCTATATATCTCTTAATCAACTAGTAAACAAAAGGATTAATCCGAGAATGACACGCATTGCCTTTTATTTTGATACATATAGGCTTAGCTTGACTTAATCAAATATTTCCATTTTTAGGGTGTCTCATTCATTCGTTTACCTTTCTATATTAGGAAGATTCTGTATGAGTAATTTGATCCCCAATTAACTATTGTCTACTTGTGATCCACTAAGTACAACCACAAATAATCTCCTACTCTTTCCTCGGTCATTGTACCACAATCAAAGATAAACAAATGACCGGGACAGGGTTGTGCCAATCATTCAATGACGATTCTAACAGGCGACCCCAAATCATTTTATGATTAATTCCTCAAGGGCCCAAATTACCCTAGTGCCTCAATAGCTCCCGCAAATGTTATCTAAAACTAACACGCGGATTCGGGATGACCCATGATGAATTTTTCTATACAAATTGTGAAACTTTAATCTAAAAACTAAAACCCAATTATTTAAAAATGGTATATACTGTATCAAATAATCAAATAAAAAGTAAAATGGGAGAGATACAAACCTAGTAAGGTAGAAGCCATGGTGGTGTGGGAACGGAGGAGAGGGATAGGAGGAGGAGGAATAATTATGCGCTCCAAAACCTGTTTGCTTGAGTAATGCCATCGATTCGCCATTGTTAACACTGAAGAGCCACTAAAGAAGATATAGGCTTCCTCAACTTCGGCATGTTATTTTCTGACTTCTTTCGCAGTTTAGTTTGGCTCGACTTCATCCAGTTCAGTTTAGTCTTGTTCCAAAAGAAAAACCGCTTTAATTAGTAGATTTTTTTCGGAGTTTATTTTCGTAGAAGAAGATCAAGACTTCCTCAACTTCCGCAGGGTTATTTTCTGGCTTCTTTTTTAGTTTAGTTGGGCTCGACTTTATTTAGATCAGTTTACTAAATGGTGGTTAAGTTGGTGGTGGGATTACAAAATTTTGTACCAATCTATCATAATGTTGATTAATAGGTGATATTATTACAACGCGAAAAGGAATTACAAATTTCACTGGAAAATCTAAAAGTCGCGTGAAATTGTAAGTGTAGATCGTTATGAAATTGATGTAAATTTTGCAAATGTGGTTCTAGAGATTTCAGGGAATTTAGCTATACTGGAATTGTCAGTTTCTTTATTATTGGGTAGGAATTTGGGACTCGTACCGTAATTTCTAGATTCCTTCATTTTGTTTGAAAAAAATGGTAATTAGACAACTCATCACGAAATTTTCTAATTATTACAATTTGTAATGGTTTGCCAATTATTTGAAATACTATTAGATCTCGCATTATACATCTGCATCATAAGAAAAAACCTAGAAAAATTGAAATGAAAGAAGTTCGAAATAAATTCACTAGAGTAAAACTCGATTTGGGGAATCCTAGACAAAGACTCAAAACTCAAATTCAAACATTTCATAATCAATTTCATCAAAATCGACCTTCGGCGCTGCTCAATTTTCAATGTAACTTGAGCTAATTGCAAAATTTCTATTAATTTCATTTTAATATCCTGAAATTTCACTTGTATTAGCTACCTGAATTTGAAGTTACTTTTGAAGTCTAATGGTCACTTCACCGTCATTATCATTTTGAATGATACCTATTACCTAGTTCATTTTTCCTGACTATTTATAAATTTCGGATGAAGAAGTATATATGTGAAAGCCTTGAGACATAATAAAAGATGTTCACGTTTGGTTGAACAGCTTGAACTAGGTCAAGATCGTCGGCGACTCGAGAATCAAGACTGTTGACTGCTATTGCAGTTGGAATTAGTTGATCAAGTTTTTCTCTTGCGGTGATCATCCTTGAAAGAAATTGTACAGAGGTTCTATCGGGTACTATTCGGATCATGAGGAATAACCAAATCTTTTAACGATAAGGATCACACTCTACAACAAATATCCAAATCTCTCTTTTCGGGGTGTAGAGAGTCACAGGGACAAACATACTGCCTTCAAGGTTTGAAGTTTGAACCCGAATCATATGTACCACATAGGCACATATCATGACTTTACTATTTAAGCTAGTTGATATATGCTACAAATAACCAAATCTTCAATGGTAAGGATCGAACTCTACATCATCAAATCGTAAACTTCAGTGAATACAATGTTAGTGTGTAAGTATAGTATTCATGGTAATATGAAAGAGGCGGTAGTCTCTTAGTCTTGTATAGGTCCCCTTAGAGGTTCTCCTTGTAAAAAACTAAGAATCAATGTATGATTTTATCGACATTCTTTTAAAATTTAACTTAGGCTACTGATGAAAGGAAAAAATGTTCAAAATCCGAGTCACTAATCTACGTAGTAGAAATTTTCGGAAACTTGAGTACCAAAAATAACTTCAATGCAAATCTAGTTTCACCGGAGTAAAAACTTCCTCTGCTACCGTAGGACCATGGACCTAAAAATGTGTAAACAAACAAACATGTCCCAAGTGTTGATCGGGCAACGGCACGGTTGTTCTTGCATCTTATGAATTGCATAGAACTTGAATGCTCCCTTGTAACTAAGGGTGATAATACTAGTTGTCTAGCTGAGATGGTCGGTTTCATCCCATCTCACTTTAACCTTGATAAAAGATACTGCCGACATGTTCATTACTAATGTCACAATGTTTCCGGAAAATCAGGCTGCCACTACACAGTAATGGAGGATATGCTCAATAATTAAAACATAGCTAAGTTTAGCTTGAAGAAATATTCGGGTGCTAGAAGCAACAGTACCCCAATCTCTGAAGGCGGCGGATAAGGAATAGTTCAGTATACACAACCTTACTTTGGTGTAACCCAAGAGATTTGCATCAAATGACTGAAACTCACAAGAAAGATAGTAACCTCAGCTAATTTGGTGTCTCATTTAGCTTTTGTTCCATTATAATCCAAAGGAAATATAATGTACTTACTATAAGCAACAAATAAAAAAGAAAACAGTATTGCAAAAGTATGCTATTTCCTGATCTCTTAAAGGATCTCCTCTGTGAACTAATCTTGCTCCACCAAAATCGATGGACAATTAAGGTGAAATCTTGGGTGACAAAATCTTAGCATAAAGGAAATTTTCTCTTGGTTTTCAAATCCTTCATCAATAGATCAAACTATGCTCTCTGAGATCTCTAAAAAGTCAAACCATATAAGCTATGTATTGTATGGATTGAAAGCAACTGACCTACGAGTTCCCTACTGAAGAAAGAAGAAAAATACAAGGGAGGAGAGACTAATGCCAAGGATTTTTTCTGGTGTTGGTGCTTTGTTTAGAGGCGGTCGAGCTTGTTTTCTGCAACATTGAAGAGTACAAATTGTGAGTCATAAATAGTCAAATAGGTAATACTACTCCCTCCAATACAATCAAAAGGTCCCATTTACTTTTGCATGGTCTCTGAGGCAACACTTTTGACTTTTTTTCTTCATTTACATTAATGTTTCACAACCAATATAATTTTATGAAAGACTTCTTCATAACAAATATGTTAATTCCAATATTCAAAGTTTCACTTTATACTACATTTACAGTCAGTTTTACAAGTTTGACCTTCAGAAAGTAAATTTTACTCTTGGATTGGATTTGGAGGGAGTAATAATAATTGGACATACAAGTACACAAAAACTTGCATGAGACAGTCATATAAGTGAGGCCAACCCGTATTCCTAAATATAAAAGAGGAAACATAAGGATTTGGGTTGGCCTTGTTCATGAAAGCATCTAATACAAGACTTGTGGAGCCTAGTAACTTAGTAAGTAGTAACATACCGATTTCAGCTTCTTTCCCTTTCCTCTAATTCTGTTCTTTTGAGGTTTCAATTTGTATATCCGTACCATCCAGTGATGGGATGTAAACGCCTGAATGGATGCAAATTGTACAAAATAACATATAAATGATAGTTAGGAATGGAAATAAACTGACGTTTACAGAAAATGGTTTGTTAGAATAAAACAAGCAATAAATCGTTATAGAAGTATTATAATACAGAAAGAGATTATATTTGCGAATTGGCATGGATAGGGAAAAGAAAACCAGAAGATAATTTGACTCCAAAGGTCTAATTTCAAAGGTTGCAGATTTGAAGTTCATGGCCTTGGTCATGTTCGTCCTTGGATTGTAGGTCGCAGAGATTGGGCAATGTCTCTACCTCCGCACGTTATGAACTGTGTAGCAACTGAATTGAGTAATTGCAAGTGATTCCCACAGTGGGACTTTCAAAAAAAATGGAACATATCTCTACTATCATTTTTTTTTTTGAGTAAACATCCGGTATTAAACAGATTTTAGCCTCGAATAATTAAAGGCCAATAAAGCTTACATTCATTTATCCTATCCTTTCCAATTCACATCATTTACAAACACTGACTAATTAAGGGTTTATATATGGTACGTCTGAGACTTTTGATTAAGCTTTGCTCAAGAGTGCCATATACAACTCTTTGACCTCAGTGTTCGTCAAAGATGTGAATGGGAAAGGATAGTACAAGAGAATGTCGAATGGTATTCTATATTATTCCCTCGAGCTAATTTGACTTCTAGGAGTCCCTTTTTTCCTTTCCGTCAAAGCCATACAATCACATGGTATTTAAGTTGGGCGTTGAACGTGTGTCTATTGATTACAAGACATCATTTACTTATCTAAGGTACTGAAAAACTAGAACGACAGAAGTAACAGACAAGGAATTCAAAAGATCGAGCAATAGCATTATGCTAAAGATAGAAAATATAAACAGCTACACAAAGCTACAGTACCTCCTCAAAGTGGGTAAGCTTGAAATATTTCTTTCCAATCTCAGTCCTTCGCACCCTATCATATCCCTTGCCATCTGTCTCCACAAATCTAATTTACAATAAGAAAAGTTAGGGGTCGTTGCGCACAGTGGAAAAATTCACAGGTAATTTATTGAGATCTAATAGAGTATAACCTGTAATAACAGAGCTTGTACATCAAAGAATTTAGCATGGTTGGTGTTGCCTCAGAGTCAATGCGATACTGGCCATCTCTCTTTTCACCACACACGCAATAAGTCAGAAAATAACCACTATATGTCAGCTAACCCACTGACTAAAATATCATCTGCATCTCGTCCTTCACAGTGACACTAAATACAACATTACCCCACTGCCTCAATGGCTCCCACAAATGGCGGGGTAAGAGGATTCGGATGTACGCAGCTATACCCTTGTGTTAGCAACACAAAGAGGCTGTTTTTGCAATGTGAGGCATAAATTCTTGTATGAGACCGTCGTACAATTATTTATTATAAGAGCCCTTCACTCAAAATTAAAATCAATATGACCCCTTGAATATTTTAGTAGCTCTTTTAGGTCCTGACAATGAACTTTAGCTAGCAATATTTTCATAATCTTAAGGGCCATTTTCATAATCTTAAAGGCCAATTGCTAACAATCTTTTTCTAAAGGAACCATTTTTGTGTCATTATATATTTTGCCTTTCGCATCTTTCAGTGACTCTTCTACTGGTTATGAACAGGTCTCAAGCTTAATTATTGCAAAACCGCCTAAGAATGGATAGAGCGATAAGGACGCATTAGCTTTTCAACAGACAAATCAGTCACCCAGCCCAGTTATCCATACAACTTATGGAACAAAAAAATTTGCTTAAAAAGTCAACTTACCAGATAATCAGGTTCCTTGATGTGAGGGAATTCACCTCCTCCTATCCGAACCATCCACAAAAATTTATTGATATCGTCACTTGGGTATCCCACAAGACCTACATGAAACAATATGTCAAATAAAGTTTCAACAGTCTTTTAAGTACAAGTACTCACATTTCAAACGAACCTCCAAATACAACAAGCACATATTTGACATCCAAAGAGTCAAAAATTTCCCATGCTGCCTTTTCAGGAGAGGACATGGCAGTTCCAACAGTAGCAATGTGAGTGTTATTCCAGGTATTATTGTCGACAATAACAGTGCGATTAGCCATTGCTGTAGTTTGGTATCCATAATCCCACCAAGAAGCCACCTGCAGAAACGCATAAAATAATGACCTTACTCAATATTCTGCTTAGATAAATATACTCTGTGATAACTGATGTCTTTCCAATAAGAATTTCGTACAAATACTTTTTATAAAGAAAAACAGATTCCAAAAAAACACAACATTATCCCAGTGCCTCAAAAACTCCTGCAGATAGGAGGGTAAGGAGGGTCCGATATAGGCAGCCTCACCTCCGTGTTACAGGGACTCTTTTTAAATGACCCGAAATGAAAATTCCGTCTGATAATTGCATCTAATGACTGTGTTAGTGCATGGTGAAAAGAAGCGCGGTGAGACTAGCGAGCCCTTTGCTTTATTTTCATCAGAAACATAACCAAAGAATATGGAGTCCTGGATTGGCTCCATGCATATTATAGTCATAACTCATAGGGCATAAAAGACAAATAAACTGGTGAATCGGTCAACTCAGGCTGCTAATATTCGACGAAGTAAGTACAAAACAGCATTAAATAGGCCCTGGTTAGAATCGTTAAAATTACTCCCAATTTTTTGTATTCAAAGATCAATTTCGGTCAGGATTGTAGTAATGATAGCAAGATGGTTTGCAGTTGTGCTAAAGCTCAAAAGCTTCACTAACTGATCTCACATCAGAGCCAATATATTAAATTATTAATAATACATTGGTAAAAAAAAAAAACTTCAAATGTTTTCTTCTTAAAGGCATGTGAAGAACTCACTCACTAAATGTGAAGGATACGAACACTGTTAACAGTTATATCCGTAGTTCTCATGCTTTGCAAACTTAAAAACGACACATACAGGAATACAGCATAAAAGTGAAATGAAGCAGGATCAACCCTCAAAAAGAAGCTAACCTCAAAACATTTAAACGTGAACTTAATTAAAGTCTGGCTCTTTTCAAAAACAGATTATGAGTTCAAGAAATCAAATATCCTACCACGATAGAAACTCAAACTCACCTTATCATCCACCTCTGTGTTGTGGCTTAACCAAGCATAGGCCTCTCTGAAATCGTCAAAAACATGCAGACCATCATGTGTATGAGATGTCAAAACGATAGAAGGAGCTGAGTATGCTTCTGCTGCAGCCCAGACACAATGTACCTACAGAGAAAACCATATTTTAGTATAAAACATGAAACAGTGAGGACCCTGAGAGGTTTGTCATGTGTGTATAGCAACAGTGGGAAAAAAAGACTACACGATCTTGATTCTCAAATTAATTATACTTGGGTCAACTTTGGTTGCAATGTATAACTGATCATACTATAAGTTTCTGTTATCAGCTTCAAATACGCCGCATAACAGCGTATGCTGAAAGGCCACGTCTTTCATCGATATATAAATCATCACAAGAATTAGCAATAAGAATTTACATTCAGACTCGGACTCAAACTCGACTCATTGAAACAAAGAAGATGTCACCAGTTATCTATCCACAAAAATTATTTATGAAGTTTACATAGCTTTGTCAGTGCATAAATACGTTTCTGAAAAGGGGAAAGCCAAAGGGGCAGATTTACCATAAACATTATTCAACACCAAAAGAAAACTCAAAGATTATTCTCTAACCTAGAGAGGATTCTGACAAATACTAAACTATTACGAGTACTAGAAAAAAACAATAGTAAGCAGCATAAATTTTAAGAGTACCATACCACATAAAAACCTCCAAGAAAGATAATTAAGAGTAAGGCGATGATAGATGCTTCAAATGGTAAAACAAGAAGCCTTTTCTCAAGACGGGACTTCAAGGAACCACTCCCAGCAGAATCCTTCTCCTTTTCCTTCTCCTTCTTTTTGCCCTTTTTCAGAGGTCGATCCTTTGAAACATCGTCACCTTTATTAGCTTTCACCACATCATTTTGTAGCCCAGCACTGCCAGAACTGAGAACTCCTGCCTTTAGTTAATGCATTAACAATAATACTTCAGTTAAAATCCAAATATAACTTAAGAAATAAATGTCCAAGGATCCTTAATAATCACCTCATTTTCTGAAGTATCAAATATTGTAGGCAACTGGAATTTAATAGAGCGAGCAAAAACATCAAAAGCTTCAGAAAGTGCTATTCCGGACAATATGCATGCTGCTGGGGCAAACACAAGCATAAGACGCACCTACAGGCAGGCCAAGAATAAAAATCCCTCAGGTCGTGAAAAAGTGTCTAAATGCTAAAGATAAATAGTCAATATAATCGCTAATGGAAGAGAAAAGTGGTCCTTGATTTCCTTACCATGACTCCTGAGAAGTAAACTGATGTCACTATGTAGAGGATTACGAATGAGCTTGCATCAGACAAAGGTAAGAAACACGACTGCAAGAAACATAGCCACAGCGAAAGGCAGCATGTGTCAGACGTGTCACCGACTCACCGAGGTATACTACTGAGAGAACTAAGATCATTATAAATTAAGTCCGGTACGAAAGGAAAAAATTTACTTACAACAATTCCAGCAGGCACCAAGAAGGCTAAAACATTAATGTCCATGAAGTAAGATGGCCATGTAGGCGGTTGGTGTTCACTGACACTAGCAATGATCGGTATATATTTGCTAGCGTAAGTTCTGTTTCCCACAACCACACAAAACAAGAGAACAATTAGTCAGACTTTTAACCATCAATAGAGCATATTACCATGGAAAGACACATATTAATTGATGAAATTATATGTTCAGGTGAAAGAATCAAGCATGCTTCGGTATGATACAAGAAATCACTAGCTGCCAAAAAGATAACCAAGTTATCTACAATGCCCTATCCTCTCTCATACAGTCATACTAGTGTATTTCATCTAACTATAAAAGATTGCAAGTTAAGTCATTTTATCCAATTATTCCCTCTCATCAATTATTGTCTGAGTATTGACTAACAGCAGCTAAAAAAAGTGGTAATGGAGTAAGGTATTCAATTCTATGACGGAGATGTCCCCACCTGTCATCAGCAAGCTAAAGATGTCAAAGAATCTGCCGCTTAAGCACATGTGTGTGACTGTCAGAGTGTGTGGGTGTGTGTGTGTGTGCGCGCGTGTGCGTGTCTTGCACAAGAGCCCATACACAACTACATACAAAAATTCTACGCAAAAATAAGTACATACGGATCAAGAAGGCTAAGACTTCGTCCACTCCATCCCATTGTTGGACTTGAAGCAACCAATGCCACAAGTACTGCTGCTACAGCAAAACAAACCGCCCTAATGACAAACAACATGGTTGCAATTAGACAAAACACATATACCAATCATGATCACAGACGCAGAAATGAAGATGTTTGGAAGAAATATACAAAGAAAAGCAAAACAATAACGGCTTATCCTAAGCAAATAAACCCCAGCCTTTTATCGCAATATTTGAAGCTATCAAAAGTCTTAATTAAGACTGCCCAAGAGTCCAAGACTACATTGATACCTTGTCGAGCGTAATTATCTTTATCTTAAAAGTAGGAGACTGAATTTTGGTTTTTATTGCCATCACAGTCAAGAAGCCACTTTTGCCACCTCAAGATCTAATCTTACGAATAGAAAGCTCTGAAGCTTCCATATGTATCAATTACGAATACTCCCTCTGACTTAGCAGATTGTTGAGTTTGCTTATTCGAGCTGATTCAAGAGATACTTTATTTTATGTTTTCTTTTCAGGAAAATTTTATTCTAACACAATTAGTGATCTACCTTCATCTCCCATTCTCACCACTCACCACTCATCAACCAATACCCTATCCACCTTCTTATCCCCCACCCTCATGGACTCCTCTAACCCGAGCAACCACAAACTACCGCTCTAACGGCCTCGTCAACCGCCACAGTGACCCACCACCACCTACCCCACAATTACCCAACCAAAACAGTCCCCCGCACCCCAAAACCCTTCCCCACCTGCCGGAAAATAACCGTCACCCCTCTAAACACCCACAAGCAAAAACTACCTCTCACCCCACAAACCACTACCCACCTTCGAATTCCCCTCCCCCACCCTCGAATCTCCTTCCCTCACGCACGGAAACCCTCGAATGGGAGGGGGGATTCGAGGGTGAGAAAGGGATTTTCTAGGGTGGTGTAGTTTTCAGCGGAAGGGGACGTTTTCTGGTTGGTAAGGGTTAGTTACGAGGGGTTACAGCAGGGTTTTAAAGTATGGGGGTTATTTCCTGCAAGGAAGGGGTGATTTCGGGGAGTGGGGGTTGTTTCCAGAGGGTTGGGGAGGGTGATTGATTGCATGGGGAAGTGGATTGAGGTGGAAGGAGGGTGGGTGGTTGCGCAGTGGGTGGGTTCGGTGAGGACAGTGGGTTAGAAGAAGGCGGTGGGATAGTGACTTGGGAGAGCGGGAGAGGGTAAGTAGCTGATTGTCTCCACCTGTTGACCATTATACCACTTGCATAGAATATGATCCAAATATCCAATACCAAATGTGAAAAATCAGTTCAATCAGAAGAGAAAGACTAGGGATTACAAAAAAAAAAGGCAAGGTATTATAGTATGGTAAATAACATATTTTCTTCAGATCTTTTTTTTTTTATCAAAGCCTTAGCCTCCCATTATTAAGCCTAACAGTTTTTGTGTTAAATCTGACAACACTGATTGCTTCTTAGCACAATAGACATTACCCAAGAATTTCATCTATTTTGTTGCATCAAAACCCCGCAAATTGCTTATATTTATAATCAAGCGGACACAATCTGTAATCCAAATTAACACTTATAATATGAAGATTCAGACTACATTCTTTTTGCTGCCAGAGCGTTAAAAAGGCTAATAATTTCCTAGATACTCTCATAGTTTCATAAAAAAGATTACTTACATGCCAACAGATACAACAAGAGTTACAGCTACTTTGAACATCTGCGGTGAAAGAGTTCCCTTGATGTAATACACAAAAGCAACCACATGGAGAATAATGAACACCTGCAACCATTCCCCTAATTAGACTTACCAAGAAAAATTCCGGCTATGAGACCTCATCATGACAGTGGAACTATTGCCAAGAAGAATTTTCACACACATTAAAACGGCTATCTTAATGGCCAAAATCAGAACTAGATATAGCATCTATAAAATGGATTACCAAGAATGATGCAAAATGTTCTGAAGTCAAAACTGCATTAAAGCCGACAACAGGAACCAAAGCAGCCAAAAGTGTGCCCAACACAATCTGCAGTCATGCAAAATTTTAGATAACCAATTTATGAGGAGATAAATTAAAATGAGCGTCATACAGGAAAGATAAATATAAAACTATATTAATTATTCTAGGCAGGTGCTGATCTGGGGGTAGGAATGGGTATGCAATTGCCTACCCCTTTAAAAAAATATTGAAAAAACAGAAAGAGAAAGCAGTATGCACGACTTCTCTGATTCTTTCCCACAGGCACAACCTAAAAACAAACAAGATAGCAAGATAACACGCCGGACTGAAACCACGGTCTCCCTCCTCCGACCACCTTGCTGGAGAAACCACGGATCCTGTTCTCATCGCTTCAGTTCATGTCTCGTCTGCCAAGTACAGGTTTTCCTATTATCCCCAAAATTTCTGGGTTTTCAGTGCAATTCATCTTTAAGATGATAAGTTGGGTTATTTGAGTGGAAAATTAGGGTTTGAAGAAGGAGAAGATGGTGAGGTTTGAAATTAGTTGCTTCAAGTTAATGTTTTTGTCATTAGTTGAACTTAGGACCCTTTATGGCCTTAGTTACTGATTGGTTTGAATTGGTTTGACACTAGTGCTATGGCTAATTTAGCTATTGCTGGTCAAGTAAGTTATGTTCTTTAATCATTTGAATATATATTCACAAATTCATGTTTCATATCTCCTTTGTATTGATTGTTTGTTTACCTTTTATTAAATACTCCCGGATAAACAATTGACTGAGACGGAGGTAGTACTTTGATTGTGTTTAATAAAGAATGATCATGTTTTCTTTTTGGGTACTGCATAATAGTTGACCATTTTCTATGCTAGTAAGATGATAGAGTTGAGTGAATCAGAACTTAGTTATTTTCTTCATGTTTGGGTTGTTTGGGTTCGAGGTCATAGAAGATGAGATTAAGTTAAGTAATTCAAGCTAGATGAGGCGTTGGTTAGGTTGAATTGGATTACATGAATTTTTTTTCTCGTAAATAGCCTACCCCTTCCTCAAATCCTGCGTCCGCCCCTGACTCTAGGTTTCCATTAGCAAAGGCTACCCCAGAAATGAAGCAGATGGACACAAAAAGAACGGCAATGCTTGATCATTAGTTGTTATCCTAAGCTTAAAGAATATCCTGTGCATTGAGAGTCCCATAGAATTGGCACAGCTGAATAGGGACTTGATAGTTCACATTTTCAAGCTTGGAGGAGTCTACATCACCTGATTGTTTCTTACATTATCCCAGTGTCTCAATGGCTCCCGCAAATTGCGGGATAAGGGGGGGTCTGATATACGCAGTCTTCCCCTTGTGTTTCTTAAACTACGAATATTCTATTGTTAAAATTAAAACCTTAAAAAAATAAGACTTACCAGAGGAGCATATGCAATATATAGCCGGTGAGAATATCGACCAGTAACAATACACAGAAGAACATGCATGGGAATAAGGTTAATGATGAAGGTGTATCCTCCCCATGAGCAAACCTAAGAGAAAATATCAATGTCAGATAAATTATACGATAAAACACCTCAGCAGGTAAATTAAAGTTCCTCGTGATGCATACCATATAAAAGTATGCCATTGCGTTCAAAGTTGCATAGAACAGGGAACCAGTATTCAGTGTCTGCACTCAAATAACAACACTTCACCAGTTTATAATCACAGACAAAAGAGCGAGTTACATGCATTGTGAGAAAAGACGACAAACATAATGAAAACCAACAAAATGCGTACAAAACAAAAATATAACGTCAAACTCACCTTCACATAGAGATAGAAAGTAAATATCAAAGCAAATATAGCCACAGCTTCATTGTCATAGCTGCCTGCTACAGATCGTGATATATAGGATGGCACCTGCAAAAAGAATCCCAGAAAAGAAAGGTCAGAGTAACATAAGAGGATTAAAAAATCTAGTTTTCAGTACACCTTCCAATTGTTTAATAATAAAAAAAAGTATTGAGCAAGTAGATAAACAGCAAAAGAAATGAGATTTGATGAAGATACAGAGCTTGCATGAACACGGCAGCTCATGCAGGCATTCAGGAAATGAAAATTGAGAGGTCAAAAGAGCAGCGTTTACCATGCCTAAAAGTAATGCAGCTGTCAGTCCAGCACCTGTGCCCTTCACTTCCTGCAAGAACAGATAACCCGGCATCAACCAACCGACTTGAAAAAATAATATTTTATTTTTCCTATATAAGTGTAGAGTGATATCAAAAACAACCTTTGTGAGAAGATAGGTTGCCCATGAAGCAAAAGCTGAAAATATTGGTGCAGTAAACACACAGACAGTTTCAACGGTCAAAGGAATGTTCAAAGAATTCAATAACCTGTCATGACAACGAATAATTAACTTTCACCCCACAATGGTTTAAATGTTCAAACCACCTAACTCTACAGAAATATAGATTTGTACATACGGTCATACGCTTGCAGAAAAATTCTCCAAATGAGCATAAAACAAGGACAATGGAGCGTCTTCGATACAGGAAGTGAAACGATAAACCACATTTAGAATCACTAGGATGAAACTTAAAACCATCATCCAAACTTACCACCATAGGGTGCCTGCAGTGAGAGTTAATCCAGGATACACTGTTCCACCAATGACTCGACCCAATGGATACCTTGCACAAAGATATGACTTCAATATACAAGTCGCATATAAACCAAATGACAAGCATTGCATTTTCTTTGCCAAAATGTAACAGTCATTACCAGGTCCTGTCGTCAAACCAGTTCCAGAAGTCATATATGCCATTCTTCGTAAGAAACTGTATTTGCCAGGAAAAAAAATTGTCAACCATCACTTAACCGTATTTGCACAGTACACAAAGCTGGAGACTGGAGTGTTATTAACACAATAAAGAGCTACTTCATCAGTATCAGACAAATTACAATAAGAAGTGACCTGCAGTGCTATGCATGTCAGAGAGTACACATGTTGATCTATTTCATTGTTCACACACTAATCATAGATTCATAATTTTAAGTCCAAAATAACAAATTAAAGCCGGCTTCAAATTCCAAAACCCAGTATTAGGGGAAGAAACTTAACAATTTCCTAGCTACTCATTAAACATCTGCAAAACTATATTAGACACAGAGACAAGCTTTTCACCCACGGCCAGCCTTGATAATACTATACCAGTTGATCGGAAACTTCATTCTTTGCAAAAGACCCTAAATACTTATACTAATTAGGAGAAACTAGGTAGAAAGGAAAATGATTCCTATGAAGCATCCGCCAAAGAGCCCCAAAGGCACAATCTCATCCAGGTCCTTACCTAAGTGGCTATGTACTAACCGAACCCGCTCTGCACATGTACACAACACTAAGTCCAAAGGAAAAAAAATACAGTAAAAGTTAGTTCATCTACAATGTTTCCTAAAAACTTTGAACAAGGGAAAAGGAGTTAACTCATTCCTCAAATCAGTGTTTCTTAGTTTATATTTCATGGCTTCATACAGAAATTTCCCCTTTTAAAACTATTTTACAATGCCCTAACATTCTATGCACATAGCAAGCTTATCACCCATCCCTTGATTGCCAGTGAATGAACAATACAAGGGAACATGAAGTCATGAAATACAATATCAGAATAAGCAGATTTCATGATGGGGAATATTTCAACTACGCGTTCTTTCAGAAATGTCTTCTACAAGTTCCTTGTTACTTGACAAGGAATCATGCTATTACCCATAAACGTAACTTTGTAGAGTTATAGCTCTTTCCTACGCTATGTGCATACTCTTGTTTGGCAGCATAACAGACTCGATCTCAAAATAGATGATTTGCTTATTAATTTATCATAAGTTTTCCATCCTTCACTCATTTTTGCACATGAGTGTTAGGTAAGTAAACAGATTGCACTTTGGGCAAAAAATGGTCTTGTTCACTATAATATTTGCGCGCATTTAAAGCTTTGCAACAGCCTAAAGAGACATGAATACACCTGTCTCAGCTAGAAGACCCTTTATGCATATCATCCACTCAATTGTTTTCTTCTTCACTTGATGTCTCCTCCAAGACATCTGGAAGTGTTGAGCCTTCATGCTTTACTCAATCTTTTCTTCTTCACTCAACGTCTCCTCCACAACAATTGAAAGGGGACTATTCACAGTTCAAAATATTGTCCACTCAGCATCTTAGCTGGTTTCTTTCACACTTAGTGTTTCATAAGCCACAATTGCAATCGAGTTTTTTCTCTTCACAAAAAATTTCGTGCAAAATTTGAAGACTTGTGATGTCATGGAGAACAATGCTTGATTAATGTTCAGACTGTTCACGCCTAACAGACCTAATCCATCAAGAAAGTAGCATTGTTGCATACTTGCATTGACAAAGGTACAGCTCAAGTGGTTTATCCCCAATTAAAGTAAACCCGTGCTAAAAGACTATGGAAAACTCAGCAACTTCCAGTTGCATACTAATGTTAGTATATACTCAATTCCATACTGGATTCAGTCTTTTGTAAACTTATCAAAACAACCACATTTTTCTTTTCTTAGAACATTTAGAAGCGCAAGTTTCTTTCAGCGTCATAAATTAGCCTAAAATAGTATCGCGTTTAAATCGGGGCACAATATTCACCAACCAAAGCAATCGACAACGTGCATTGAGCCAATTCATATTTCCCTAAGCTTACAAATTGCAAGGCCATCAAAAAGTCTATAGATTATCAAATCATATTTTCCGAAGTCTGAAATTACTAATCCATAGAGAGACAATAGATTGTCAATCGAACACCTACTCTACATCTAATTGACTTGCTAAAACAATTAATAAGGACGCAATAGCCCAATTTTACGCCACGCCACGCCTAATCCGGTTACTCAACGTACATTTGAGCCAAATCAGGCATCCATGGAAAAGTCAACAAATTGTCAATCCAACACCTAAACTACACCATAATCAAAATAGCTAAAATCATTGAAAAACACACAAAAGTAAACAAAAAGGGTAAAAAATCGATCAAACCTGCGTAACACGATAGTTGAAATAAGGATCAAACTCATGAATAACACTCTCATACTTAATAACCTGCAAAATCACAACAGCAACAACAATCGAAAAATTGAGATACTAAAAATCAACAAATCCTAATTTTAGTTATAGATCTAATTGAAAAGAGGAAATAGAAAGAAGAAGAGTTACAGAGAAGAGACGGATCGAGAAGGAGAGAAGGCCGATCAAGATGAGAATGAAGACGGCAAGCACATTTCCGGAAGCGTGACGTAGAGAAGATCCATTGTTGATGGCGGGCTCAGCCGCCATTGATGAAGGTATTGGAGCTTGGAGAGAGGATTAGGAGAAATGGGGTTTTGGAGAAGGACTGGGTATTGAGTGAATCAGTGATGTGTGTCCGTTTTGTTGAGGTAAATGTTCGTCCTGATGACTTTCGGATGTCAAAGTCTTTGCACATTAATTAAAGGGTTAATGGATGACAATAATCCATACTATGCCTATCTTTCTTGGCAAATTCTTATTTCAAAGGCTTCTTTTTTGTTTAAAATTTTAGACAGGTTTTGTGACCACTTTATGTTGAAATGTAAATATGTAATCATCATGGTATAAAAAGTGATCACATTTGGCAATAGAATAGTTACGAAATTCCGTCTTTTGGTTTCAGACGAGAATATGACGTTTGAAGGGAGACCAACTCTTCTTTCCTACTCATATTATTTCATCCTATGTTTTAACTGAGAAAAATCTCATTTACTTATTTTTCTTTTAGTGAGCTACTAATGTAGATCTTGTGCTAATGCACGGTAATTTAGGTTATGTTGTATAGAAATAGAAATTAAAGTAACAATACCCATCTAAATACTTGTTTTAATAGCACAAATAATAGAGTAAGAAGGTCTTAAACCGTGAGACTGTCTTTTACTGTAAAAAAAATCATTTACTACGTTTCATATTGTTAGACCGTCTTATACAATAGTTACCATATTAATAGAAAACGATCCATCATTTCCAACTTTCATTTAGAATAGGATCTGTTATTTCTTGCATAGCGGCATTTATCATATTGCACACATTTTAGTATTGATTGAAAACCCAAAGATGATATTAGTACATGTGGACCCAATTTCTACACCATTTAATGAAGGCGCAATCTTTACTAAAGAAATTGAGGGTGAAAATTTTATATATGGATATTATAAAAAAAAAAAAAAAAAATTGTATGGAATTAATCAATATGGCCCAGTTATAAAAATGATATAGTGAAGCCTAATGCCCAGTATAGAGTAATTCATTTAGGCGGAAAAACTTTAGAATCTCTTATTCTTTTAATATAAGGGGGATTACGTTTTATGTAGTGTGGTGGGTTTAAAAGTATATCTCGTGGATGAGTATATTTATTTTTACGTAATGTTTTGGAATCCTAATTATGGCCCAATAATTACTTAGTTTGTCATCAAAAATATGGCCCATTTATGAGTACTTGTAGTTTAGGCGGGAAAACTAAGAGAATTGTTTATTCTTTTAGTAGTAAAGGAAATGCTCATTTTTTACCTGTTAGCACCGATAAGCTAACATGTCACCTTTCTTATGCTCTTATTCTTCTTATATCTTACTTGCCTCCTTACATTCATTCTCTTCTTCTTCTTTGTCTTCCACCTTCATCCTTTAGATCCTCTTTCTTCATTCACTATTTGCAACTTAAACTTATATTATATTAATTCAACAATGAGGAATCCAACTTCTTCATCAAACTCAAGGAGATCTACTACCACGAACTTTGTATTATGCAGCCACAATATTATTGCGGTTTTGAGGACGGTGAAGAAGGGAGAACATGTTACATGCTGGTAGGTATTGTATGGTTGTCCTTTATGGCCGGTAAGTTAATATGATTGATTATGTGGATATGGCTATTTTGATTAAATAATTTTTGAATTTGATTGATTACTTTTCGAATTTGCTTGTTTTTTGAATTGATTGGTAATTTGTTTAACTTGTAGCATAATGGATGTGTGTTTTTTTTTAATTCGAGGAAGAAATGAATTCGGATCTTGTGCATCAGAAGAATTTGTTAGTAACAAAGCTACTTGAGATGACGGATTTAGAACTGAAGATGAGCAAATTGAAGATGAACAATGAGAAATTGAAGAAACAAGTGATGCAGTTGAAAGTAGAAATTAGTTCACATTGTAGATGTGAAAAAATTGGGATGAGTGTATTAACCATTTGATGAGTCATAATTATATACATGATTATGTCTCTCCTTAGTCACTTTTATGACGGTTTTGTGCTTATTTATATGATTAAATGCCGTTAAATGTTAGAATGTCGATACACCCGCTTTTGTGTGCTATTGTGTAGATTTGGTGAGATTCGGATGCATTGGATGCCTTGCAAAGCGAAGTGGACTCGACATTTGGAGAATTTATGCTTGACATGGAGACCAAGAAAGAAACAAGAAGGAATGTCAAATAAATTAGTTGGAAAGACCAAACAAATGTGAAACGAGAAGAAAGAATGGTTGCTTGCACAAGTGTCAACTTCAAACTTGAATATCTTGAGTTCTGTAACTCGTATCAAGCTGATTCAAATTGGAAAAAGAAATATATTTCTCTTAGCTTTCCCATTATAGGTCACATGTCGAATTCCAATAAGTAGCGAAGAAATGGCAGCCGTTTGAAAGTTAGTGCGCAAAGCTGAGAATATCTCGGACACTCGATCGAGTGCACCAATACTCGATCGAGTGTTTGTAAGACGAAAAGTTTTCCTAAAATTTATTTAAAATCAAATTATTGTGTAATATAAATAGCTAGAAAACTCGTCCCTTATTGTTTCCAATGCTTTTATTACTTAGAAAACTCTTAGAAAATTTCAGAATATTATTATTGCTATTAGGGTTAGTTCAAGAACATCGTTCCTTTCAATTCAATTTGTATTCGGTATTTTACTAATCTTCCTTTGTTATTCAATTAGTTATCATTAGATCTTTAATTATTACTCGTTCATCTTTCATATATTGTTAATCATGTTTACTTCCCTTATTGTTGCTATTAATTTATATATAATGAGTAGCTAAACCTTAAATCTAGGGTTAAAGAGGATCTAGGATGTTAGAAGGGGGATTACTTGATTAATTGTTTGTTAAATCATATGGTTGTCTTTGATTGTTGTTTTAATTCTAGTAGAATGATTTTGGCCAGAATTAATTAACTAGTATCGCATATTAAGATTTTTACCAACCGGGTAACGACTAATATAGGCTACGCAATCGAATATAATAAGTTTAATGATAGCGACCGCATGTTAGACTTAGATATAAAGGGCATAATTTAATCGACTGATCTTGTTACCTTAGGCAATTAGATTGACCTTTTAATTTATTAATTTCTTTCCCCGGATAACATTCTAGTGAACCTGATCCCTAGATCTTTTAATCTTATTGAATTTGTCCTTTACTTTATTGCAATCAGTTATAGCTAAACAAATTAAACCTTCAAGAAATTGTTACCTTAAGACGAACTTAGTTATAGCAAATAGATTATCACCGCCTCCTTGTGGATTCGATACCTTACTTATCACTGACTATTAGTTAGTACCGAGTTATGATTACTTTGATTTAAGGAACGCGATTTACCATATCACCATTTCTTGGGTATTTCAATGTGTTTGATGTTTAAGAATGTTGTGTGATGTATATTTGACTTAGGTATTGTTTATCAAAGATACATGGTTTCGTTATAATAAGAGATTGTTTCAATGTGTTGTATTGTTTAAGAATGTTTTAAAAAGGAAGTGCTTGTAATTGCAATTTGTTGGATGATGTAATTCATGGTTTCATTATAATAAGAGATTGTCTTCAAAATGGGCCTTACATATGATTAAATTGTTCCAATACTGACATACATATTCTCACATTCAATGACATACATACCCTCATTATTCTAATACTGAAAAACATATCCTTATAACTAATCAAAATGGTAGCAAGAACAACAACATTCAAAATGGCTGCAGCAATAAGATACTTCATCCTTTAAATCTGGTTGGATGACACTTGAGTGGTTGACTGAGAGTTGGACTGGCTAGCAAGATGGTCAATACTCCTAGATTCCTAGAGGTGCCTACAAATACAAACCATTGAATTAGTAATGAATGCTAAGGTATAATTTTGTCATGTATTACTGTTATTGAATAAAGATGAAATCCTTACCCTTTGCCTTCCTCCTCCTCTTGCAAAACCTTTGCATTTTCCCCTGACACCACCTCTTGGTGCATATTTGGATACTTTGTCACCTCTCCCTACCCTTGTAGGTTGTGCACGTAGTATCCTTATTGTTTGCGTGGGAGCTTGTGGAGCCTACTGCTTTAATGGATTCAGGTGTATTTTTACCTTTATTGGCCTGCCCCTACCTCTCTTAATGTTTGGTTCCAGTACTAAGGTCCCCTTTTGAGGACACGTTCTTTTGTTATGTTCTTTGAATTTTGATAAGCATTTAATTAGTCACATTTCCCCCCTCATTTTCGTCCCCATTTTGGTCCGTTTACACGGATTTGCGTGCCCTTGATTGCATTTTGCTTCCCGATTTCCCGTGCTATGAATGTCGATCTTAATTTGTAGGAATTAAGGCGGAAATGAAGAAATCGGAGCATAAAGGTCTTGCATGAGTCGGGATTCGAAGATGAGAAGAAGAATGAGGAAAGGAGCCTTCAGGTGGCGCAGGCCGGTCCTCTGACCGGCGGCCGGCCACCCGGCCTAGACTACATACCCACAAAGGAAAGAAGAAGAGAAAGGGAAGAAATGGCTCAGGTAGCGCCGGCCGGTCGACCGGCGGCCGGTCGCCTACCCGGCCTGCACTACATCAGAAAGTTCATGAGAATGAAATGGTGCTCCAGGCCGGTGGGAGACCGGCGGCCGGTCACCCGGCTGGGAACACATTTCCCATGCTTAGAAGAATTTTGGAAGACGAGAAAATGAAGCTACTGATGTGCTCCCGGCCGGCCAGACGACCGGCGGCCGGTCGACCGGCCAGGAACACAGCTCCGCATTTTTGACTCTTCTTCTATTTTCTTTCTTAATTTTTGAGATACCTATATATACCCTTCCCCTAATATTTTGTAAGCAGCTTTTCATTATCTCTTAGCACAAAACCCTAGATAATTTGTAACCTCTATTAGCCACTAATTACTCTCCTAATCGTTCCCTAATTAAACTTAATTTCTCATTTCAAGTTGGTAGATCTAGTCTTTCCTAGTAGAATTATCATAGTTTTGAGTTTGTATTGAGGATTTTGGGGTGAAGACATTCTCCCTATTCACTAATACAAGCTTGTTGGTATAAATTTCTCATCTTTTTGTTATTTATGCAATTTATTTTCGTTTCTAGTTTATTGTTTATCATTTGATTGTTATAATTATTCATCTCCATAGCATAATGTTCATTTCACTATTCATTGCCTCTAGTTGTTTGATTTCCCTTAGAATAAGTGAGTAGTTTCCTTCTAGGGTTTAGGGGGAGCCTAAGGGAGGATTATGTGGGATAATTAGTTGGGTAATTAGTAAATTTGTGGTAATAGTTTGGGTATTACCCATATGCACACTAGGTGTTTGATGAAATGTGTAAACGAAAGTTGCCCATTTTATCAAGTATCGTTTGATTATCTCTTAAGCGACGGTGGTATAGATGATTAGACTAAGTGTTTATATGGGTGATTTGAGACAAATGCGATGGCTTTGTTGATGATTATTAATTGTTGAGACATTAGCAATTAATCCTACTCGAATTTATTACCAATTTGCTAATTACTAGACTAACCCATTAATCCCCCTAAGGTGAACCCTTTATCTTAGTTTTTCCCTTAATTGTCTTTACCGCATTATTTAGCGTTTACTTGCATTTTCTAGTTCTTAGTTAATCTTCCAATCCAACCTTTGTTAGGCTAGAATAGGACTCGATCGAACTAGTAGTTGACCCCTCCATCCTCGTGGATTCGACCCCTTTATACTACTTATATAGGGTTTATTTTTGATGTTTGTTTTGACGACGAAACCATCATCAAATGGCGCCGTTGCCAGGGATGGTGTAAGGAAACTCGTAGTTTGTTTTGTGTCTTAGATTTAGCCAAGTTACTTGTTGTTTTTGTTGGTACTTAGTTGTTAGATTATTTGTAGAGTGCCTTGCATTATTGTCTTTCCCTAGTGTGCCCAAAAACACACTAGGAGTCTAACTTGTTTTTGAGTTGCTTTTGAGTGCATGCCTAGGGGTGAAGGGTTGTTCTTGAGCCATCCGGAGCCCGAAAGGTTATTTAGGACTCTCCGAGCTAATACACTTGCTCGGGTTAGGAATTCAAGAAGGGTTAGCCATCAACAAGCCAATACTTCAATCGCTTCTACATCCACTCCAACAATCGATCACCCACAAAACAACACCATTGAACCTATATTCAAAAACCCCTTCTACAATACAATACAAAATACACCACCAAATTCACCACCTACAATACCTCAACAACAAAATCAACCACAAATGACTACTTTACGTGACCGTAACCGTCCCAACCACGATGATACCCAATCCCCAATCAATTTCGCTGTCTTGGCCCCAAATAACTTTGAGATTCACCCGGCTCAAATGAGTTCGATTGAGCGGGATAGCTTTGGAGGCCTTCCCGATGAAGATGCTCATGCCCACTTGAGAAAGTTCAAAAGTAGGGTAGGAATCATGAAGAGGAATGGTGTACCCGAGGAAACCCTTTGTCTAATGTTGTTCCCATTTTCTCTTAAAGACCGAGCGGAGAGGTGGTTGAATAACCATCCTCCAAACACTTTCACTACTTGGGATGACTTGGCTAAGGAGTTTCTAAGCAAGTACTACCCCGCCTCCAAAACGGCGATGCTAAGAAATGAGATAACAACCTTCCAACAAGAGGATGGAGAATCCTTGGGAGAGGCATGGGATTGATTCATTGATCTACTTGCCCGTTGCCCTCATCATGGCATTGCGGATTGGTATGTCACTCAAACATTCTATCAAACTCTCCTCCCTCAAACCAAGGCTATGGTGAATGCTTCCGCGGGGGGGAGTTTTGATCATTTGAATGACCAACAAGGGGCGGCATTGATTAAAAACATGGTTGAATCGGAGTCTAGCTATGGTACTAGTACTAGAGGAAATAGCTTGAGGAGGAGTTCTAAGTACCCAAGTGAGAACTTTTCAAATGCGGATACCAATGCCAAGATTGATTTGCTCACACAAACTTTCACTAAGGGTTTTGCCGAGCTTCAAAAGGCTCAAAATCAAAGTCAAGGTCATCATGTGAATGAAGCTAGTGGGTCTTATGCACCTCCCATGGTGGAAGCTTATCAAACCCCTACTTGTGAAATTTGCAATGGGTATGGACACACCTTTGAAGTTTGTGGGAACAATGTATCTTATAACAATGAAGGAGGAAATGACTACCAACATGTGAATGCATTTCAAGGAGTCAATAACAACCCACGGCCCTCAAGGCCTCCATTCCAAAGTTAAGGAGCTTACAACCCAAATTCCAATTTCTATCATCCAAGTTCGAAATTTCACCCAAACATGAGTTACAAAAGCCAAAATGTGTTAAACCCTCAACACACACAAGCTCAACCTTCCAACCCTCCGGGTTTTTCCCAACCTAGAGGAGGAGGTCAATTTTCAAGAGGAAACTACAACAATCAATTCAACAACTCTCAACATGGCCAAGGATCCAACCAATCCCAAAACCAATACTTCAATGATCAAGGTTACAATAACCAAGGTAACTTCCAAAACCTAGGTAATTGGAATCAAGGTCAAGGAAATTGGAATCAAAATCAAGGGAACCCAAACTTCAACAACAATGGCCAAAGTAATTTTTACCAAGGTAACCAAAACAATCAAGCAAGTCAAGGGGTTCCCGATCATTCTTTCCAAGGCCAAGGGTCAAATTTCAACAACAATCAAGGACCAAATTTCAATGGTCAAGGTTCAAGGGGGACACAAGGAAATTTCAATAACAACCAACAAGGAAACTTTAACAACCAATTAAGCAACAACCAAGGTTCAAGTAGTCGAAATGACTATGCATTTGCCCTCCCTTTAACAAACCAACCTCATCAAGACAATGAACCTTCAATGAGTGAAGTTTTGCAACTAGTCAAAAACATGGAAATCCAAAACAACTTGGCTTTGCAAAATGTCACTAATGCTCACAAAAAGAAGGTGAGAGAATTGGAAGCTAGGTTAGCTTCTCAAGCTTTGAACAATCCTCAAAGGCCTCCGGGAGGTCTACTTGCTCAAGGGAAAAGCTCCAAGGATGCTTCATCAAGCCACCATGCATGTGCGGTGACTTTAAGAAGTGGACTAGTGCTTGATAACCCCTACATGGATATGATGAATGATGAGATTCCAAATGATGAGCATGTTGAGGAAGGAGAAGAATTCGAAGAGCCCATTTTGACTCCTACCTTGGAGTTAAAAGATGATGGCAAGGGTGAAGATGATCAACCCAAAGAGGGAGAAGATGGGTATATCGAAATTATGCCTTATGAGGAGGAGATGATTAAGGATGCCAATGACGAAGGAGTAGAGGTACAACCAATAGCAAGAGCTAAGGTAACCAAGAAAACTCCTATTCCAAAGGTATCTTTTAGTTCTCCACTTGTTGTTTCCGATATCCCCTACCCCTCTAGAGCTTTGAAAACTAAGGAAAACTTCAAGTTCACCCAATTTAGAAAAATGCTTGAGGGACTTGAAGTGACCTTACCTTTCACCGATGTTATATTGAACATGCCCACTTACTCAAAATTTCTAAAAGACATCTTGACTCATAAGAGGACTTTGGGTACCCAAGATGTTATGATTATGGAGGCGGAGTGTAGTGCTCTCCTCATTAATCCTAACTCTTTCAAAATGCCAAAAAAGCTTGGGGACCCCGGAAGTTTCTCTATCCCTTGTGTTGTGGGGGGAGTCATGATTTCAAGGGCATTATGTGACAATGGTGCAAGTGTAAGTGTCATTCCCTTAACTATTGCTAAAAGAATTGGACTTGAAAGTTTAACCCACACTTCTATGACTCTACAACTAGCGGATAGGTCCGTTAAGCAACCTTTGGGTGTGCTTGAGGACGTACCCGTTAAAGTTGGCAAATTTTTGATCCCCACGGATTTCGTTGTCCTAGATATCCCGGAGGATAGCCACACTCCCATCATCCTCGGTAGGCTCTTTTTGGCTACCGGAGGAGTCCTCATTGATGTGAGGGACGGGCGGCTAACCTTTAGGGTGGGAAACGAAACCCTTGAATTTAATCTTCCTCATCTAGTGAAGGGACCAATGTTTCACAAAGCTTGCTCGGTAGAAGTCATTGAAGAAGTGGTTGAAAGGTGCATGAAGAAGAGAAATGTGAAGAAGAAGCTCTACAAGTGGCACTCCATGATGAGGAGATGGGAGATGACCATGAGGTAGATGATGAACTCTTGAAGAAGGTGGAGGGCCTTCTCCCTCCAAAGGTACAACTAAAGCCCTTACCTCCCTCACTTAAGTACTCTTTTTTAGGTGAGGGAGAGACTTATCCCGTTATCATTAATGCTAATTTGAGTGAAAGCCAAGAACTTGAACTTTTGAAAATCTTGAAAACTCATAGGGGCTCACTTGGATATAGCATTGATGATATCAAAGGTTTAAGTCCTAATCTTTGCATGCATAGAATTGTCTTGGAGGAGGGTAGCAAACCTAAGGTAGATGGGCTACGTAGGTTGAACCCTAAGATGGCGGAAGTGGTGAAAAATGAGGTGATGAAGTTGCTAGAGGCCGGGATAATCTACCAAATAACCGATAGCTCTTGGGTGAGTCCCGTCCATGTAGTGCCCAAGAAAGGAGGGGTAACTATGGTGGAACAAGAGGATGGGACTCTCCTAGCTTCTAGACCCGTGACCGGGTGGCGGATGTGCATTGACTATCGCAAATTAAATGCCGCCACCCTCAAAGACCACTACCCCATCCCTTTTATTGACCAAATGCTTGAAAGGTTAGCGGGGCATTCTTACTATTCATTTCTAGATGGTTATTCCGGGTTTTTCCAAATCCCCATACACCCGGAAGACCAAGAGAAAACCACATTCACTTGTCCCATAGGAGTCTATGCTTATAAGAGTATGCCCTTTGGACTTTGTAATGCTCCGGGGACGTTCCAAAGATGTATGACGGCAATTTTTGCCGATTTTCTTGAGAAGAGTATGGAGGTCTTCATGGACGACTTTAGTGTCCATGGAGACTCATTTGATCTTGGGCTATTGAATTTGTCTCATGTTTTGCAAAGATGTGAGGAGCACAACCTCGTCCTCAATTGGGAGAAATGCCACTTTATGGTGGAGGAGGGGGTTGTGCTTGGCCACATCGTGTCTAAGAGAGGGATAGAAGTTGATATGGCTAAGGTTTCGGTGATAGAAAACTTGTCACCCCCTACAAATGTGAAGGGAGTGAGAAGCTTTCTAGGCCATGCGGGCTTTTACCGACGTTTCATCAAAGATTTTTCTAAAATTGCCAAGCCTTTAACTTCTCTTCTTCTCAAAGACACCCCATTTGTATTTGATGAATTTTGCTTGAGTGCTTTTTGTAGGTTGAAGGAGGCCCTTGTGACGGCTCCCATAATCCGCTCACCGGATTGGAGCCTTCCCTTCGAAGTCATGTGTGACGCCTCCGATTATGCGGTCGGGGCGGTGCTTGGCCAAGTTGTGGACAAGAGGCACCATGTAATCTACTACACAAGCAAAACTCTTGATCAAGCCCAAGTCAACTACTCTACGACGGAGAAGGAAATGCTAGCCATTGTTCATGCCGTGGAAAAGTTCCGGCAATACTTTGTTGGTTCTAAGGTTGTGGTATACTCGGATCACTCCGCCTTGAGACAATTGTTAGTGAAAAAAGATGCAAAGCCAAGGCTCTTGAGGTGGGTTCTTTTACTTCAAGAGTTCGATTTGGAAATTAAAGACAAGGCGGGGTCGGAGAATGTTGTTGCCGACCACCTATCTAGATTGACTACCGAAAATCATGGGTTAAAGGATGAGAGTGGCCCGATCAATGACTGGTTGAGAGAAGATAGTTTGATCATGATAGGTGGTAAATCACCATGGTTTGCGGACTTGGCAAATTTGATTGTGAGCGGGTTTATTCCGGAGAAGTTGGATGCTAGAGCTAGAAGGAAGTTGAAGCATGACTCAAAACGCTATTTTTGGAATGACCCACATCTTTTTCGCAAGTGTGGTGATGGCATGTTTCGAAGATGTGTTCCTAGGGAAGAAGGCATGGAGATAGTCGATAGGATTCACAACTCGGCATATGAGGGCCACCTTGGTACATCTCGCACCATTGCAAAGGTGTTACAAGGTGGTTTCTTTTGGCCATCTATGTTCAAGGATATCCACTACTTTGTCAAGTCTTGTGATCGATGCCAACGAACGGGGAATATAAGTAAAAGAAATGAGATGCCCCTTCAAAACATTCTTGAGATTGAGCTTTTTGATTGTTGGGGAGTTGATTTCATGGGACCATTCCCAAACTCTTGTGGGAATGAGTACATTTTGGTTGCGGTGGACTATGTGTCCAAGTGGATTGAAGTCGTTGCTACCCCAACAAATGATGCTAAAGTGGTTATCAAGCTCTTCAAAAACACTATCTTTCCAAGATTTGGGACCCCGAGAGTGGTGATTAGTGACGGGGGTTCGCACTTTAGGAAGAGCACTTTTAAGATCTTGCTTTCTTCCCATGGTGTCACTCACAAGACTGCTCTTGCCTACCACCCTCAAACAAGTGGGCAAGTGGAGGTCTCAAACCGTCAAATAAAAGCCATCTTGGAGAAGACCACTAGCAAAGGTAGAAAGGATTGGTCCCAAAAGCTCCCCGATGTTCTATGGGCCCTTCGCACCGCCTTCAAAACTCCCCTCGGCACAACTCCCTACAAGCTTGTCTATGGCAAAGCTTGTCACTTGCCAATCGATTTGGAGCACAAGGCATGGTGGGCCTTAAAGGAAATGAACTTTGACATTGATGTGGCCGGAGAGCTACGTTTTCTCCAAATGAGTGAACTTGAAGAACTAAGACTTGAGGCCTACGAGAGCTCAAAGATTTACAAAGAGCAAACAAAGAAATGGCATGACGCCAAATTGGTTGATAAAGATGTAAAAGTGGGTGATTAAGTCTTACTCTATAATTCTAGGGTCAAGTTGTTTCCGGGGAAGCTACGGTCGAGATGGTCGGGTCCTTTCAAAGTTATCGACATATCACCACATGGAGCTTTCGAACTTTGGAGTGAAGAAGGTGGTAATTTCAAAGTAAATGGGCATCGAGTGAAGAAATACTTTAATGGAGATGAGAAGGGAACGGTTGAAGTACTTTTCTTTGGGGATCCACTTCCCGAGGAGGAGTCTTGTTTGTAAGTTCTTGTGCATTGATAGGTTTGGTGGAGTCCCTCAACAACCACCAATTTTTTGTATATAGCATGCATATTAGGAGTAGTTGTGAAGATTTGAGATTGTGTACTCGGGTATTTCGTCTTTGGAAGAAGTTTTAGGTAGGTTTGAAACACTTGTAGTCGGGTTTGGATCGAAACCGTGTCTTTGGGAATATGTTGGTTGAGTCGAGATTGTGGGTGACTTAGGGGATTTTAGTTGTGAATTGAAGGAGAAGGGAATATGGGAGAAGTGTTCTAGGCCGGTGGACCGGCGGCCGGTGCCCAGACCGGCCCAGAGCACTCTAGAAGGTAAAGTTTGAAAAGTGAAGATTGAAGTGCAGGTATTCCAGGCCGGTGGACCGGCGGCCGGTGTGACGACCGGCCTGGAACACATACTCATAGAAGTTGGAAACTTGGAAAATTTTGACCTGCGTTCTACGCCGGTCGACCGGCGGCCGGTCGACCGGCGGCCGGTCTGACAACCGGCCCAGAGCACCACATAACTGAAATTTTGAAGTTTGAATTTTTTGAGCTGTGTTCCTGGCCGGGCAGCCGGCGGCCGGTGTGCCGACCGGCCAGGAGCACCTAAACACAGGAATTTCTCAAAAACCAAAAAATCAAAAATTTTGACTTGGGTTCCAGGCCGGTCGACCGGCGGCCGGTGCCCCGACCGGCCCAGAACTCACCCGAGAGCCTTATTTCACTCGTGAGTCTTCTTTTTCCTTCATTCTTCTTCATTTCTTCTTCTTTCTTTCTCTTTCTACCATCAAAACCCCACAAAAAACTCCACAAAAACTCACTAAAAACACTACAAAACTCAATCAATCCAACAATCAACCCATCAATTAACCCACTACATCACATAAAATCATCCCCCACTTCAAAAACCCCAAATTTTCCCTAATTTTTTCCTCTTTCAATTGACTATTACGAAAAAACTCACCATGGCTCAACAACCACCAAGGAAAAGAACAAGGGCTCAGCTTGAGGCGGATTTGGAGGCTAGACTTCAGCAAGTAACGGCGGGAATGGGTCCGGATGACGACTTTCCCGATATCGTCTTCGTTAGCGAGATTGCGAGAGGTAAGTTACAATGTCTAAAGCGCCGAAACCTTCCCCATTCCCGCTTCATTTGTAGGAATACTATGCGAAATTTCGGCCTCGATACGGTCACCCTTGAGCTTTTTAAAGGTTTGGGTATGGGGGAACTTTACGGTCAACACTTCCGTACTTACCCCCGTCTTACATGGGAGTTTTTAAGTTCCTTTAGTCATACGAAAGATCGGAACACGGGCATGGTCAAGATAGTTTCTTTTCGCCTTCTAAATACTGCATTTAACCTTTCCCTGGAGAAATTTTGCAAGGTTTTAGGGGTTAAATTTCACAAGTCTTATAAAGTACCCGAAAACTTTAATTTGAATGATGTGTGGACTGCAATCTCGAGGATGGAGGTTGAAAAGGGGGCTAAAAAGCCATCTAATGCTTGTCACAATGCCCCTATTCGGATTTGGCAACGCTTTATGGGTTGGTCTTTGTTTGGGAGGGAGGAGTGTCAAAATTTTCGGGCCGATGAGCTCTCGATTTTGGCGGCTTATTTGTTTCAAAAGCCGAGTAAATTTGGGGTCAACATTGGTCACCATGTCGCTCTCCACTTTCAGAAAATTTCCAATGATC
This sequence comes from Heliosperma pusillum, assembly GCA_022085475.1. NCBI lineage: Eukaryota > Viridiplantae > Streptophyta > Magnoliopsida > Caryophyllales > Caryophyllaceae > Heliosperma > Heliosperma pusillum. Next base: position 95,226 of record JAIUZE010045501.1, on the reverse strand, counting down.
CATTTAGCCCGACCGGTATCCATGTTGGGGGAATTGTTACCAAGATTGCCCATGCTCTTTGTAAGAATGCTCTAGATGAGCGAAATTTGAGGTGTTTAGGGGGATGTTCTTTGTTGACGGAGGATTACATTAGATCGAAGCTTGAGTGGGTAGTGAAGCGAGTTGAGGACGGGAAGATATATTGGAGGGTCCGAGGTGTCAACTCTATTCCCCTCCCGAATAGTGCGGCAATGAAAGTGGTTCCCGATAGTGCGCACTATCTCCTTCCCCTAGAGGAGGAGAACCCTCCACCACCACCTGAGGATAACCCGGAAGATCAATTAGCTCCAGTCACCGCTTTCAGGCGAGATCCCACTGCCCCCATCACCACGTATAGGAGAGAGCAGCAAGGCCCCACTCCCACTACCTTGCCTTATGCGAACCCTCCTTTTCATCAACAACAATGGCGTCCTTGGCCTAATTCATCCCAACCCGAGGCATCCACTTCCACCACTCCTAGTTACCCACCTTTGGATCCTTCTTTGATTCAGTTAATGGCCGATATGAATTTGGCCTCCGAGGCGGCGGCTAAGGATAGAGAGGCGGCGGCTAGGTGGCGAGAGGAGGAAGCTAGGGAGAGAGCTCTTTTGTCACAGAGGGTGGATAGGATGTATTATGACTTGGCTCTTGGCCAATACCCTTCTTACGATAATTGGTGTAGGGAGGGGTATAGGGAGCCAGTTGGCCCACATCCGTCCTATTTCATGTGGCCAGAGGGTGGGTATGACCAGGGTTCTAGGGTGTTCGGAGATTTCAGTGTTCAGCATGACTACTATTCTGCACCGGTTTTTGCTCGGCCGGTAGTTGATGAGGAGGAGGTGGACCCAGAGACTGCGGCACAGAATGCCGAGTGGTTTGATAGGATGGGTCCCCGGTTCGAGATTGTGGAGGGTGGCGGCTCTGGTTCGGGAGCCAGGGATGTAGATGCGTCATATGTAGAGGCCAGTCATGGCCAATTTGATACTACATCCTCTGACTTTACTGGATACTCCTGAGGCGGAAACCCATGAGTATGATCCCTTTTAATCCAAATCTTCATCATGTTTATATTTTTGCATGCATTTAGATACTTGTATTATATCTTAGTTTAGTTATCCATTTAGTTGCATCCATTTAAGCTTGCATTAGAATTTAATTTTGTAACATATCGTCACATGTAAGCCTTGCATCCATATAGCGTAGTTGCATTTTGTTTTGGTGTCATTTTTAGACTTTCCCGTGGTTGGTACCCCCATGAGAGGCGTGCATTTATGCATTTTACCGCCACGACGAGACTCCGATATGGCACACTAGACTTTCTTGTGGGAGGTACCCCCATGAGGGGCTTGCATTTATGCACCTTACCACCACAACGAGACTCTAGCTTAGCATATAGTGTAGCTTGCATTTACTTAGAGCATGCACCTTGTATTATATCATTTTGCATCTAGCTAACCCTCTTGTATACATTGTTCATATTGTGAATATTCATCAAAAATCAAAAACCCCAAAAACAAGCTTTTATTTTTTAAAATATTTAAAAACCCAAAAACATGTTATTTGTTTTTCAAAATTGTTTTGTTTTCCTTTTCTTTTTTCCCCTCCTTTCATATTTGAGTCACTTACTCGGGGACGAGTAAGACTTGAGTGTGGGGAGGATTTTATTTCTTTTGTATATATCGTTGATTTTTGAAAAAAAAAAAGTTGAAAAATGCCTAAAAATCGAAAAATTTGAAAATTTTCCAAAAAATATATGTTTAGATTAGTTTGTATATAGTTTATTTTGTATATATTGCCGTGTGTTTCTTTCTATCTCCATCCATAGGTGCGCCCCACATCATAAGAGGCACGAAAAAGGGAAATGAAGACGCTTTGGTGAGATCTTTCCTATTTCTCTTCTCCCTTATCTCCTTTTCTTCTTACTTGAGGACGAGATGTGTTGATGACGATGGTGTGAATTTTGTTGATTGGCGTGTGTGCCACTTGTGTGCTGTTAGGAGATAGCATTAGCTTATGTGTCATATAGTCGGTTAGAGCATGTGTATTTAGGTTGTATATATGCTAGATTGCATCATGGCATAGAGTTGCATTTAGAAAAAAATGATTTAATAATTGTCTTTTTGGAAAACTTGTTGAATGTGCATAATCCCTTTTTGCTACTTTTTTATTCATAAAGTGTTCATCTTAATCGTGGAATTTTAGACGCCCTGGGTTGTGCATTTTTAGTGAGTTTTAAACCGTCTACTAATGCCGAGTCACGAGTTTGCGCTTATTCCACCTCGACAACCTCGATTGATGTGAATATTCCGATGGTAGAAAGGATTCTTAGGTGACCGTTCTTGCTATGCAACCACTCTTGATCCAATGTTCTTCCACTCTTACTCAAAAAAGGAAACAAAGCAAACAAGTTAAAAATATTGAGTCAATTATCATCTTTTCTTGTTTTCGTCGAGGAAGTGCAAAACGGAACTTCTAGGGATTCTAGTGGGCCCATATCTAGGGCTTCTTTCGATGCCACTACGGTGGGGATACCCCTATTGTTGGTTCCGACCGCATGTCCTTGACGGAAACCGTGTGCTTTCATGCCAAAAAAAATTGCAAACCAAAATGCAAATCAAAAAGAAAGAAAAAGAAAAAAAAAAGAAAGCAAAGTGTTGAAATGAAAAGTTTTGCAAGCACTTAGACTCAAATCTCATTTTCCTTTTATCCTTCTTGAATCATTGGCCTTTGAAGTTGCATAGTGAGACGGGACGACCCTTGTGTCTCATTTATTTGAGAAACGTGAATTCCATATGCTATTGTGCTTAATAACGTCACGAGGATTTCATTTCCATCTTCCATTTTATCGCTTTTGACCAAGCAAATAGTAGACGGGGTTCAAAATTATCATTAGACTTGCACCGCTAGGAGGCGAATATTTTTCCATGCTTTATGATATTAGTGGCTTACAAGGATCATGCATTATTTAGACGGTTTTCCTTTTAGATATTTTCGTCACATGGATGAGGCATGTGATTTTTCTTTTGTTAGATGCATCTTTGTCGTGTTCTTACGTGCTTTTCATTTGGATGCGTCGCGATTTTGAGCAAGCCCCTACTTGCCTTGCAAGGAGGTACTCTACCTCATGAGTATCTCGTTGTGAGTTGAAGGGACGGAGGAGGCCCGTTAATTGTCTACCGTCGGATATTATTAGTAGTTTAGGTAGTAGCCTTAGTATTAGTGTAGTGTTGAATAAGGGTACTTATGGGTCTCGAATCTTGTTTACTTACTCGAGGACTAGTAAGTCTTAAGTGTGGGGAATTTTGATAAGCATTTAATTAGTCACATTTTCCCCCTCATTTTCGTCCCCATTTTGGTCCGTTTACACGGATATGCGTGTCTTTAATTGCATTTTGCTTCCCGATTTCCCGCGCTATGAATATCGATCTCAATCTGCAGGAATTAAGGCGGAAACGAAGAAATCGGTGCATAAAGACCTTGCATGAGTCGGGATTCGAAGATGAGAAGAAGAATGAGGAAATGAGTCTTCAGGTGGCGCAGGCCGGTCCTTTGACCGACAGCCGGCCACCCGGCCTAGACTACATACCCACAAAGGAAAGAAGAAGAGAAAGGGAAGAAATGGCTCAGGTAGCGCCGGCCGGTCGACCGGCGGCCGGTCGCCTACCCGGCCTGCACTACATCAGAAAGTTCATGAGAATGAAATGGTGCTCCAGGCCGGTGGGAGACCGGCGGCCGGTCACCCGGCTGGGAACACATTTCCCATGCTTAGAAGAATTTTGGAAGACGAGAAAATGAAGCTACTGATGTGCTCCCGGCCGGCCAGACGACCGGCGGCCGGTCGACCGGCCAGGAACACAGCTCCGCATTTTCGACTCTTCTTCTATTTTCTTTCTTAATTTTCGAGATACCTATATATACCCTTCCCCTAATATTTTGTAAGCAGCTTTTCATTATCTCTTAGCACAAAACCCTAGATAATTTGTAACCTCTATTAGCCACTAATTACTCTCCTAATCGTTCCCTAATTAAACTTAATTTCTCATTTCAAGTTGGTAGATCTAGTCTTTCCTAGTAGAAGTATCATAGTTTTGAGTTTGTATTGAGGATTTTGGGGTGAAGACATTCTCCCTATTCACTAATACAAGCTTGTTGGTATAAATTTCTCATCTTTTTTTTATTTATGCAATTTATTTTCGTTTCTAGTTTATTGTTTATCATTTGATTGTTATAATTATTCATCTCCATAGCATAATGTTCATTTCACTATTCATTGCCTCTAGTTGTTTGATTTCCCTTAGAATGAGTGAGTAGTTTCCTTCTAGGGTTTAGGGGGAGCCTAAGGGAGGATTATGTGGGATAATTAGTTGGGTAATTAGTAGATTTGTGGTAATAGTTTGGGTATTACCCATATGCACACTAGGTGTTTGATGAAATGTGTAAACGAAAGTTGCCCATTTTATCAAGTATCGTTTGATTATCTGTTAAGCGACGGTGGTAGAGATGATTAGACTAAGTGTTTATATGGGTGATTTGAGACAAATGTGATGGCTTTGTTGATGATTATTAATTGTTGAGACATTAGCAATTAATCCTACTCGAATTTATTACCAATTTGCTAATTACTAGACTAACCCATTAATCTCCTAAGGTGAACCCTTTACCTTAGTTTATCCATTAATTGTCTTTACCGCATTATTTAGCGTTTACTTGCATTTTCTAGTTCTTAGTTAATCTTCCAATCCAACCTTTGTTAGGCTAGAATAAGACTCGATCGAACTAGTAGTTGACCCCCCCATCCTCGTGGATTCGACCGCTTTATACTACTTATATAGGGTTTATTTTTGATGTTTGTTTTGACGACAAAACCATCATCAAATTTGCATATAAAACATGTCATTTTTTGGTAGAAATGTAAGTATTCCATTATAATGAAAAGGTCCAATTACACTTATCAACATTACATACTCGATTTATAATACTAATACATCATTTATCAACATTATAATAGTAGCCAACTAAATTATTGTCGAATAAAAGCTCCTTTGAATTCTTCCATATCCCTAATACAAATGTCTTCCTTGATCCTACCCAGCACAACTTCAGGTCTTGGTGAAGTATAATTATGCTTACATTGGTTCCTTGTCCACCAAATATAGTAGCACAAGGCAAGCAATAAAGCATCAATCATCTTTTTTTTTTCCTACTTCCAAATTAACCTTCCTGCCACCATTGTACAAAATAAGTGGCAGGAATGTCATAACCACACCATTCCTTCACCATATTTATACACTTTGCACTGTATGGGCATTGTAAAAACATATGAGTATGATTTTCCAAGTCATTGTTACAAATCTCACACACTGCATCACCATGATTGAACAGCCTGCAAGTTCCGTCTTTGGTCAGAAGTATCTGAAGTCTCTGCTGCACCATCAACCAGCCTATAAACATGTCATTTCAAGCCCATGTTTTGTTAACTTTCCACTTCTTTTTCGGTCTTCGTGTGGATCTCTTCTTTTTTTCCTCGGCCTATCAGGACCAACCTTAATGGGTGGGGGAATCAATGGGGCTTCAAATTTAGGTCAATGCATTTCCCCTGGATAAGGCACAATTGAGTAATTGTATGCCTTAAGGTAAGTGTAATACCTGCCCTTTTGGGGCCGTTGGCTGTCCTTTGACCTTGCGAAACCATTTGAGGGATTGGGTTGTAGGACCTCGTACCCTCCAGCTTATCATACTCGACCTAGTAGACCGTACTCGGTTGAGTGTTGGTGACACTCGCCTGCGTGCAGCGCACTCGGTCGAGTGCACTCATACTTGGTCGAGTGTAGCGGAATCCGAACGCGTTGAATATATAACGCGGAGGCTGCGAGTAGTCTGCGATGTTAACCATTTTATTTCATAACCTTCTCTTACCTTTCTCAAAACCTAAACCTAACCTTACCTTTTGTCCTTAACCTTACCTTCTTATCACCTTTTGAATCTAGCATATAGTAGATCACCGATCCGACGTAACAAGGGGGCAAATAGTCTATTCAGGTAAGTGTCGACCCTCATAGCTGTTATTAGTATTAGTGACCATATTTGTGATAGAAGTCATACTATTGCTTGTAGGTTCAGATTGATGGCCTTGTATACTTTTGTGTGACGGATGATGGCTGCGTGCGGGATTACTATAGGTAGGATTCCCTACTCAGTACTTTCGTATGTTGATTGATGTGTGATATAGTTGATGATTATTGTTGATGATGTGTGCGGTATTGATTGTTGTTGATGATATTGTGACCTTGATTATTGATAATGATTATGGTGATGGTGTTGTGTTGATCACTGGTTCTATTTTGGTAGTCCGGTCGGGAGACGGTTTCACACCCCGAGTTCGCCTCTCGTGCCTCTCCCGCCACGAGGGGGATGTGCACATTAATATTCCAGGAACTCTCGTTGCGATGAGAGGGTTTTTGATATCCAGTGTTGTGGTCTGTCATTGGTTGGTGGTACGACGTTCAGATCTGCAGTCTGACGCTGGCAGGGTGACCGCTTCGACGGGAACTCGGTTACTGGAGTTTAGAGATGTTGTTGACTACTGTTTAGTGGATACTTAATTACCTTATCACATACATCAGTCCAATTATCATCGTTTGTGAATAAAAGATGTAAAAGAATGACAAAAGTATGTATTTAAATATATTTTGAGATAAAAAATTGATGAGTTAATTTCATTTTAAGGCTGGTTATGTAGCTGGTTAAACCAAAGTGACTAGTGGTGCGTATCAAATAGATTTAACAAATATAACAAATTAAAATAATTGCTCTAAATAAAATAACTAACTTATAAATTAAAAAGTAAATTTAATTATTTAATAGAACATAATCTAGTAAGTGGATTATACATCTGATGTATTACAACCGATAATGTAGTTTTCGAGCTTTACAATAAAATTTTTGAGTTTAGTATTGAAAATTATGAGTTTTACTAAAAAGTTTTTGAGTTTATTAATTTGAACATTAAGCTCAAAAAAATTACAATAAAACTAAAAAAAACATCATATATAAAATTTAAAATGTAATTTATAATCTTTAAAAAGCTCAAAAAAATACACAAAAACTCAAATTCATACTAGTTTGAGGTAGTACCTCAGATGTATAATCCTTTTTCCCAACATAATCTGACTCAACCTTTCACGACCATGTTCCTCTTTATTTATTTGTATATCTACTTTTATATCTATCCGTATATTTACTAACACAAGTTATCATATTTTACGAATTTAACCCTTCCTAAATACTTTTCATAACTACCGAGGATAAATTTGTCTTTCATTAATTGTATACGCCTACGGTGTAAAACCGTCTTATAAAAGACCTTTTACCTAATAAACTAACTATAACCAATTCAAATTAATTGTTGGGCGATATATGGCGGGATATACAACGGTCATCCCCAAAACCTAAGACTCAACATATCTATTTCCTCCCCTTCATGAAAAAACACCGTTTACAATTTCAAATTACTTTCCATAATTCTCTTCTGTAAAATCAAATATTACCGTTAATCTCATCAAACAATCTCTTCTCATCAATCAATCTTCTTTATATAATCATATAATTCCAAACACTTAATTACTTCAACTTATTATTTTAACATACAAATTTCCTAAAAATATGAAGTCAGTAACTACTGATAATCAGCTGCAACAGAAGAGAATCGGCGGCAATGGAAAGACAAAGATCCCGATAACCCGAATTGTCAACAAGACTTCACGTCAAGTAACGTTCTCCAAGCGTCGATCCGGGTTATTCAGAAAGTGTACGCAGCTCTGTTCTATGTTTCCTGGTATTCAGTTCGCTGTCATTACTTTTTCCGTTGGCGGGAAACCCTTTTCCCACGGTTACCCTTGTTTTGATTCTGTCATTGATCGTTTCCTTAACGATAATCGACAAGATGATAGTACTAATTGGTGGGAAGCCTCCATTGATGATATGGAGTTGGAGGATCTTGAGAAGTTTAAGGTGGCTCTTGAAGGGTTACAGAACGGGATAGTTTCGAGAGTACACGAGACTGAAAGCGGTGTTGCTGGATTTAACCGTGTTTCTAATCATAAAACTAATCCCCAAATTTCTGATTTTTGTGAAAAATCAGGCAAAACCCTAAAAGTTGAGAGTTATGATTTCCCTGACGTAATTGATTGTATTGATTATGTATGCAATGATGCAAGTCTCATGACTGAACTCTCTGATAACAGTCAAGAAATTACAGAAAGTTCCGATTTTAGGTCGGCTAACAATGGTACCCTCTTTGATGTAATTAAGGGTGTTAATTTTGGATGCAATTATGCTACTGTCTGCCCTAAAATGTCTGATAATTGTCAAGAATTAATGAAAGGTATCGATTTTGAGTCGATTGATGCAAGCGTTGTTGTCCAAATGTCTGATTTCTCTCCTGAAATTCAAAGTTTTGATTTTGGAAGCAATGATGAAACTTTTAGCCCTGAATTCTTGGATAATTCTCAAGAAAGAACGAAAAGTTTCGATCTCACTGAAGCACTTAGTTGTGTTGATGCTGAATTCAATTCCGGGTCGTCAATTGATGCAAACCCTGATGCCCAAGTGTCTGATTACTCTTCTGAAATTAGAAGTCTTGATTTTGGAAGCAATGATGAAAGTTTCAGCCCTCAATTCAATTCTCAAGAAAGAACGGAAAGTTTCGATCTCACTGAAGTACTTCAGAGTATTGATGTTGAATGCAATGATGAAAGTCTTTGTCTGAAACCCTCTGATAAACCTGAAGAAGTAACACACGGTTTCGATTTCAGGTCGCCAGTTGATGCAATACCTGATGCCCTAGTTTCTGAAATCTCTCCTGAAATTGAAAGCATTGATTTTGGAGGCAATGATGAAACTTTCAGCCCTCAATTCTATTCTCTAGAAAGAACCAAAAGTTTCGATCTTACTGAAGTACTTCAGAGTATTGATGCTGAACGCAATGATGCAAGTCTTTGTCTGAAACCCTCTGATGAATCTCAAGATGTAACAAAAAGTTACGATTTTGGGTCGCTTGATGCAAGCTTTGGCGCCCAAGTGTCTGATTATCCAGTTCCCACGTATTTACCTGCTGATGATTCGTTCTTGTTAAGTGCCATTGGCTGTTTTTAAGTTTAATTAAGTGGGTATTAATTAGGATTAGTATTTTGAATCTGTCAGTTAAGACAGTTGTTATTATTGTAGAGTCCATATTTGATTGTGTTCATTGTTTACTGTAGCGAATTATTGAATTTATTTGTAAAATTCATCGATTGATGCAATAAATCATTATTCTTTTCAGATTACTCGATCTTTTTCCTTGCCTTCCTCTTTTAATGACAGTCTTTGGTATCCTGTTATGCAATAAACCTAATTTCTCCTATTACATTTAAGTATTTAACTGCGCAAGCAAATTTGCGTATGAAGTCGAGGGAATTTGTAATGCCAATCGCTAATTCTAAATGACCGAAACTTTATTTTCTTACGATGTGACGACAGTTAAAATTCAAAACTTCTAAGTCGATTGATGCAATTTCTGTACATTTTTCATTATGAGTCAGATAGAAATAATTGTTCTACGTTTGTGAAAAGGGGTAAGTTGAGCGCACATAAAACCGACTGGTCAAATACCCTTATGCTCGAAATAGTGATCTTCCATTTGGCATACCCAATTCTGGACTGCAACACTACTACTTTCCAAATAATGCACAAATACTTATATTCTAATTTTCCGAGGTGTCGACAGACCCATCAAAACCCCATCTTATAGGCACTTAGTTATTTCAGCTTTCGTGCTTCTCGCTAATAAATAAATTCATCAGGGGTTGTGAAAATGATACTGGAGAACGGTAGTTCACTGATCAGAGTTAAGAACGGTCAGGGGCAAACCGCACTTCATTGTGCAGCTGCTCAACATGTCCAGGATTTGAGCATTTTGCAGCACCTGCTAAAGTACGATGATCAGTACAGTTCAGCGGCATACATTCAAGATAATAAAGGGCAAACACAATGGGATACGTGTTGTGTCTTCCAATAAGACCGCAATAACAACTATGTACACCGCAGCAACGTCACTGCTCAAGTTCCTATAGAAAGACTCAAAACCGGACAAACAAGGTACGAGAGGCTGTTTCCAAAGCAGAGAAATGTGACAATATTATGTAATTTGCGACAACATTCCTATACTATGACGGGTATGATGCGACAAAAATAACCCCACAAAAGAAAGGACCCGGAGAAATAAGGTCACTCCAACAAAATCACTCTAGAAATGATGTTAAAGTACTGCTAGTTTTTACAATCAACATATACGAAGTGGTTGCCACAATAGTTAGCAGTTTCATGAACGGCATAAAGAATTTACAAGAACAGTTGTGACGTACAATTTTCAAGAAACAGAGAAAACCATATCCGAAAATCTGATGAGCGACTTTAGCTGTTTAAACAAACACATCGCATAGCAACAAACTAAAAGCATACAACAGGAATTATTATGCATATGTAGTACGGTTAAAATACATAAGGATCCTGAATATTACCGGAGCCAAGTCAGCCAACCTCACCAATGCATAACCCACCTTGAATAGCAAATGAGTAAGGCAAATGAAATTCTGTAACGCGGTTGTTTGGGGACCTTACAGGCACGAACAGTCATACAGTCCAAGTTAGGTGCATTGAGTACAACATAGAAGGACCAATTAAAGCGCATCTCCAATTGCTTCAACTCCGATGTCATAAGTTAACAAGTAACAACAATACTATCATCATCATTCCCCCAGTGTTTCCCATACAATGAATCTCTAAGGACAAATCTTCAAACGAAGGGGGAGAGACACAAGCCACTGAAGGGCGCAGAATGTTAAGGCCAAGTTTTCTGATTTAGACGATGCAAGAGACTAACTGAGGCCGCAAGGGCTATTAAACATTCTTACCATTTCCTTCACAAATCAATCTGAAAATAAGATTACAAGTTCAAAAATCCAGAGTATCAGCAAATCAACACTCGTGCTCAAGAAGATACAGACTGAGGTAAGAAACAGACTCTCGAAGAAGATTCACGGGCCTCTACAAGTCTACACATGAAAGATTAGCACGGGTTAAGCAGTACGCTTTTATGTGGCTATATTCACGGGCCCCCTAGTCCTATATTCTGACAGTTCGAGAGTGTTAATTGCTTCTGCATAACTTGAATTCATTATTCTCGAAATGAGAAGGATGTAAGTGGGTAACCACAGATGTTCGTTCATCTTTACCTCCCTCGTTCCACTCTGTTGTGTATGAGTTCATTGATTTTCTAGCAGCTTGTTAATTATAACCAATTTTTGTCTATTCTTCAACTGATTTCATGTTAAATGACAAAATCTTTAAGAAGCCTCTTTGAATGTTAACCTTGTATCTATGAGTCTGTGACTGTGAGCTTGTTAAGCATCGTGAAATCTTAATTTTTTGGTCAGTTAACATCATGTAATGGGCAGCAACTGGCAATGGTATTAATTACGACATTGTATAGCGGTTATAAGGTCTTAAAGGTCCGACCGAGTAGACTCATGTATCCAAGTGTAAGGTCCGCGATGAGGCGATGAGTCGAATTGACACTACTAAACTAATAAGGCATGGGACTAACGTTCGAGGATGAGTTAATCTAATTGAGAAGACAATGCACTCTTACGTTATAATGCAATGGTGTGTGTAACTGTCATCTTAAGTGATATGTGGCTACGATTTCAGAAGACGGTAATTTTTTTTTCAAACCGTACATATTTACGAGATCTTCGAATTGAAAGAAATATTATTGTTTTTTGAATTTATAGTTAGGAATTATGATTGATCAAAGTCTTTTGGCGGAATAAACTTTGACAGATAAGAACTCTCGGATAAAAGTTTTGAATGCAATGATTTTTTTCCCAAATTCATTGTCTTACCGAGATATTCAATTTTGGAGAAAAAAGTTATCGTCTTCTGAAATCGTAGCCAAGAGTTATTGGCGATCAATGTTTTTTTCCGAAAAGAGAAGGGTACAAGTGAAAAAATAAAAGAGTTGTGGGCTACAGAAAATCCTTTACTATATTTACCTTTCACAAAAAAAAAATGAATATTCTACTTGGTATCCCATGTTTTTTCAAATTCTATGTAATAGCGCTTTTTTTGAGCTAAAAATCTTTAACCATCTATAATTCTGAGTTCGTAACGCGACGACTCTGTTTTAATTTCCAATTGATCGTCTTTACAATATTTTCGATTTGAAAATTTTTTTTGCCACTATATGACTTATAGCACGAGTTTACGAGTTATGGTTGGTCAAACGTTCTAACCAAAATAAACTTTGACTGACTATATCTCATGGTGACGAACTCATAAAGTAACGATTTGCTGTAATTGAGAGAAATGGTAGCTACTAGTTATTTCATATTTGAAATTGACCCACCTAATATTAAAACGGTTTTTCTAACGTGTGCCCTAAGAGCACACATTAAATAAGTTAAATATGAAAAGATTTATAAGATGTTCAAACTTGCATTTCTAATGGGAATATCAAATATGTTCTGAATTTTTCCATATCTGAATTATTAATGTGCTCCCTTAGAACACATGTTAGAAAACCGATATTCAAAATTGGCCACAATTTGTGATATTGATAGTATAGTTAAGCCAAGCCGACTTAAACCTTTCCGTACAAAACTAACGCGGAAGGTATAAATACACACTTCTATCACATTTAGGAAACTACTCCGTTTTGTATTAGGAAAGTTTCATTAAAATAACAAACGGTGAAGGTATAAGCCGACTTCTTTGTTTTTTTCAATAAATAGATACAATTCTATTACACACTTCTCTAAACACACAATATTTTGATTAATTAATATGGAATTTTATGATTTTGATTTTGGTGAGGGAGGGGAATTTCCGGAGATTCTTGTGGCTCAATATCCATTGGGCAGGAAAAACTCGAAATCGGGTGCGAATATATTGGCTCTTACGGTTGATAGTGAGGGTAATGTTGGGTTTGATGCTGTTGTTAGACAGCAGAGGAATGCAACAAAGATAGTGTATTCAAAAGACGGGTTTCAGGAGACGGGTATAGACGAGGAGGACCGTGAGAGGGAGATTCAGGAAACCATGATAGCTACTAAAGCCGTTCTTGACGAGATTGTTGATGCTACTGTGAATGCTGTTGTTCCTGCTCGGCCTAAAAACGTGTCGAAATTTGTTAAGCATCGTCGATCACGACAGTCTGCAGCGTTTAATTCAGGGGCGAAAGCGAGGGTTATTTTAATGACGGAGACGACTTGTGGAGGTACAATAAAACCAAGTGGTGGTTCATCTAAGAGAAGACGGATCAACTAAGTTCTTATTTTTCCTTGTAGTTTTCTTGGTTGTTTAGCATTGAATTCCAGTCGATTGTATGAGAAACTAATGAATAATGATAGCTATGAAATGGAAAAGTGTCTTTTTTTTCTTTTTTTTTAATGATTTGTAATTTTGTATTAGTTTTTTTTTTGACAGAAGTAAACAGTAGAACCTACAAACGAATAGCTTTTGCTGCTAATGCATCAGCCATTCTATTCAGGGTTCTTGGGATGAAACTAATAGAAAGACAATTAAAATATCGACTAATAAGTTCAATTTCTTCAATAATACCCTTATTCCTGACCTCTGGTTCAACAAACCTAAGAATTTGAGAGATGACCGAGAGACAATCTGAGAGAATGATCAAATGCAGATAACCCTTAGAAGAAGCCCATCTTAAACCTTCCAGAATGGCTAAGGCCTTAGCTTGTTCCGAAAATTGAGAAAAAGGACCTCCTTTAATAACCAAAGTATCATACCCATCAGAACTTTGAAGGAAAAAACTCAACCCAGTAGACAAGTTATCCTTCCAAGAAGCATCAACATATAGTCTATCTTGACAACAAGAAGATGGGTTACCAATTAGGTTAAAATCGTTCTTCCTTTGACCTTTTTAAGGTTCACGTCCAATTCGTATGATAAGATACGGTCCTTACTCTTAGTCTATTTTTCCATAGATAAACTTTGGAGGCTTTTGGACAAGAGACTTTCATATAAATAAATTGCTTTGCCAGAAACATCATGTCCCCTAAAAAGATAGTTATTTCGAGAAAGCCAAATAGTCTAGATGGTGGACATAAAGGATAATAACTTATATGTCGACACATTAGACTTAGCAAGGTAAGAAATCTAGTTGATAATCCAAATCCTTATATCCAGGAAAGAATCCATCTCAGTACGAATCCCAAGCTTACTACCCGCCCACATGCATGCATCTAGCAAATTGACAATCCCTGAAGAGATGGTTGCTTGTCTCAGTTGTAGAACTTTCACAAAAACATCAACTTTTATGTATTGCAATCCCACGTTTCTCAAATTCACTCCCCACAGAAAGGGATTCGGTAAGAATTCTTCATAATAGAATAATCCAGGATTTGGGTCCCGACAGCCTCCATAAAAATTTCCTTATAAATTTTTGAATCGTCATAGAAATCCTTGATACATCCTTGATTGTGGCAAATTTACTCCAAATATCCTTCCATATCTGAAAATATCCACTCTTAACCGTGTAACTTCCATGATTGCAGAATTTCCAATAAGCCGAATCACCTGATTTTGACCTACTAATTGGGATAGCTAAAATATTCTTAGCAGATTCCGGATTAAAGAAGGAATAAACAATATCTTCTTTCCATTTAAACGAGGGATAGATCAGGTCTTTAATCCGTAAATCCACAATGGAGGGGAAACCCTCAAGTAAACTTGGATGTGCCGGAGTAGGCACAACACCATTTACCCATCTGTATTTCCAGACATTACGTTCCGAATAAGGTCCAATATGCCAAATAATATTCTCCTCAAACGTCTCTAGTCCCCACAGGAGTCCTTTACCAATCCAGTTGAGTTTTTCCGGTTTCTTCCAATTTAGATTTCTCACAGATTTTGATTGTCCTACCACATCAATGTCAAAAAAATATTTTTTACCAATGGTTCGGCCGATTAAAGAGGAAGGAAACATTAGAATATTCCATCCCGTCTTCGCAAGTAGGGCCTTGTTAAAACCTGCAGTATTACGAATACCAATACCACCCAAACCTTTAGGTTGATTCAGGAATAACTTACTACACCAACTGATTCCTTGTGATTTCTTAATTCCTTTCCACCAAAACTGTGACAATAAGGAGTCAATCCTAGTTGTCACACTTACCGGTAATTTGAACACCGATAGAATGAACGTAGATAAAGAGGAAAGAATAGAGGAAATCAAGGTAAGTCTACCAGCTTGTGATAATAAAATTCCATTCCAAGAGGAAATTCTTTTAGAAATATTATCCAGAACATATCTAAAAATTTCCTTCTTTGGTTTGTTTCGGTCAATGCCAATTTCAGTAGGAGCACCCAAATATTTACCCATCGACGAAGAACCACTAACCTTAAAATTTTTATAACAATCCCTTGCAAAAGATAACCTGGCATTAGGACTGACCAGAATTGCAGACTTTTCCTTGTTAATTCTTTGCCCAGATGCTTTACAGTAATGATCAATAGTTTCTTTCAAAGATCTACATGATTTCGAATCTCCCTCGATAAAAAATATAGAATCATCCGCAAATAAGAGATGAGATATAGGCTGAGAATTTCTTGAAATTTTAATACCCTTAAATAGACCATTTTCCTCATTTAAAATAATATTCTGAGATAATATCTCCGTGCAGAGGACAAAAATATAAGGTGATAAAGGATCTCCTTGTCTTAACCCACCTTTTGGGCAAATCCTCTTAGAAGGAATACCATTAATCAGAAGTTCATATGAAACAGATGTGATGCACTTCATAACAAGATCTATAAACTTTATTGGAAAACCGAGATTGAGAAGAGATCCTCGAATAAAATTCCAATTCATTCTGTCGTATGCCTTACTCATATCTGCCTTGAAAGCCATCCTTTGGGATTTTCTTTTCCTGGAGCGTGAAATTGAGTTAAATAACTCATTAGCAATCAAAATATTATCCGAGATATTTCTTCCAGGAAAGAAAACATTTTGAAATTCCCCTACTAGTTTTCCCATAAGTTTGCTTAATCTATTGGTAATACACTTGGTGATAATCTTCATAATATTGTTACAGAGGCTGATCGGTCTGAAATGTTCCACCGACTCCGGAGCAGAAATTTTAGGAATCAACGTAATAAATGTCCTATTAATCTCTTTTAAAATATAATCTCTGTTTAACACCCCAAGCACCGTAGATATAACATTAGATTTAATGAAATGCCAGCATCGTTGATAAAAAATACCCAGAATACCATCAGGTCCAGGTGATTTCAGTGGACTAAGTTGAAAAACAGCCTTCCGAACCTCTTTAGCCGTGAAAGGTTTACTAAGGTGATCCACATCCTCCTGATTCATCCGCGGGCTTTGTAGGCACGAAAATTTTGTATAAGTGCCACGTCGGAAGTCAAAAGTCAAAATGTTGACCCGTCAAAGGAAAATAAACTAATATAATTGATTTGGATGAAATTATATTAAATTAGTCCATTTTAGTTATTTTTAATCCGGCTCGCTTATTAAAGTGACAAAACCCGTCAAATGGGTCAAATTCACTAGACGGGTCAATCGCACCTAGATGGGTCAGACATACTCAAATGGGTTGAGATGAGCACCAACTCCAAGCCCACTGAAAACCTAGAGTTGGTTGATTACCTTCTATAAATACAAGCACTCATCTTCATTTACAAGGGGAATGGAAAAATGATGAGACAAAAGCTCAAAACTACAAATCTCATAAATTCTCTCTACAAAGGTTCCACTTAAATAGAATGTCAAGCCATCGTCTCCAAGGATCGACATCGAAGATTCAAAGACTTCAAATCTCGTGTCATCGCCATCGTTACAAAGAAGCTAAGCCAAACTATTGAAAGAAATCAAGTCTAAAGACTTTCTTTCACCAAACCAAATCATCAAAGGAGAGCAAGTCCAACGACCCTCCATTAAATCAAATCGTCTAAGGAGATTAAGTCAAGCGACCCTCCATCAAATCAAATCGTCTACGGAGATTAAGTCAAGCGACCCTCCATCGTCAAATCAAATCGTCTACGGAGATTAAGTCAAGCGACCCTCCATCAAATCAAATCGTCTAAGGAGATTAAGTCGAGCGACCCTCCATCGTCAAATCAAATCGTCTACGGAGATTAAGTCAAGCGACCCTCCGTCAAATCAAATCGTCTAAGGAGATTAAGTCGAGCGACCCTCCATCGTCAAATCAAATCGTCTGCGGAGATTAAGTCAAGCGACCCTCCATCAAATCAAATCGTCTAAGGAGATTAAGTCAAGCGACCCTCCATCAAATCGATCATCTTCTCATCCGACGTCAAGCACCCCAAATCGTGCAGTCAATAGTGAAGAAAACACCATTTTCATAAAAGGAGAACCAAGTCATCGAGACCCTTCTTCAACATCATCAAATCTAGTGGAGATCGAATCAGCGGATTACATTTGAGATTGTACCCGAAATCATTCAAATTAATAAAAATTTACTTTGTTGCATTCTTTTGTGTTATCTCTACTTTTGCAGACTTAACGCAAATTTATTGTTACAAATTTGGCACGCTCGGCGGGACAATTTCCACCGCTCATCTCTTTCTCCAAATCAAAATTGTCGAAAAACTCACCTCAATGGCGTTAGTGAAGAATTCCGTCGGAAAGGCGATAAACATAGCATCCAAATCTAATGACGAAAGATATACGACCCTTGGTGAAAGTTTTGGCGATCGAATAATCCACACAAACACAAGGAGAGTTGAAGTGCCCTCGACAACACAAACCGACGACATTGTTGCTTCCGTGATGGTGATTGGAGCACTAACACTTGAACAAGAACTGGAAAACATGAAGATTCGTCTTGAAGTACTCCAGAGGGAAAGTCAAGAAAAAGATGCTCAAATCGCCGCTCTTAAAAGAAAGTTGGAGAAGCGACCGATCGTAGAAAATTCCAACGACTCAAAAGCCGGCAACGAGAGTAAAAAATCGAAGCATGGTGATGACGTCGTCGTGCACTACGATGACGATGGCAATTCAACAATCAACTCTCTTTCTGCCCCAAAAATCCAAGAGATGATCGCGAGACTTGTCAAAGAAAAGTTTGGCGAAACTCCAGAAGAAAACCACTTCTACACGAAGCCATATACTAGAAGGGTTGATAGCTTTAAGATGCCTCTCGGATACAAGCCACCAAAGTTTCAACAATTCGACGGAAAAGGCAACCCGAAACAGCATATTGCCCATTTTGTTGAAACATGTAACAATGCAGGCGCAGATGGCGATCTTTTAGTGAAGCAATTCGTTCGTAGCCTCAAAGGGATGGCGTTCGACTGGTACACTGATTTGGCACACCAATCCATCGACAGTTGGGAGCAAATGGAAAGAGAGTTCTTAATGCGCTTCTACTGCACTCGTCGAGTTGTTAGCATGGTCGAGCTAACTAATACAAAGCAAAGGGAAGAAGAGCCCGTCATTGACTTCATAAACCGTTGGCGGGCACTAAGCTTAGAATGCAAGGATCGTCTCTCTGAAATTTCAGCAGTGGAGATGTGCATCCAAGGCATGAACCTGGACTTGGTTTATATTCTTCAAGGAATTAAACCAAGGACATTTCAAGAATTGGCGACTCGAGCTCATGACATGGAGATCACCATCGCAAGTCATGGGGGAAAACTTTTCCGCCACTAAAACCTTGCAAAAAAAATGGAGGATTCCCGATAAGCTATGGCCACTGTCGGAGTTGAGGTCACATCCTCCAATAAAAAAAATAAGACCTCCTTCAAATATTGGGGGCAAAGAAGCAAATCCACTCCTAAGCAAGAGGGAAAACTGCAACTCCAAACTCCTAAGCAAGAGGCTAAACGGCAAGTCCAAGCTCCTAAGCACGAGCCTAAACTGCACAAAAAAAAAAGAGGGAATTAAAAAAAAAAATTCCCACACACAAAAAAAAAAAACTCCCCCACACAGAAAAAAATTCTCACATAGAAAAAAACTCCCTTCACAAACAAAAAAAAAATCCACAACAAAAAAAAAATCCTTACAAAAAAAAATCCAATACCAAATTTCTCTTGATGAACTACGTTGGCTTGATCTTGTGGAATAATTTTTTATTTTTACAAGTACGTAGGCAGCTTGAGTCTTGCTCAAGTCCAGCCACACCAAACAAAAAAAAAAGTTGTTTCAAAGTCCATATATTGGGGGCATCAAGAATACACCAAATTGTATCATTGCTCTCTTTCAATGTCAAATTTGAAGTAAAACTTAAGACTTGAAAAAAAAAAAAAAAAACTTTCAAGCAACGAGAATCTTCAAAGAACTAATACGACGAAAATTTGGAGAAAGCTCTTAAGCACCACATCGTTCGTCAAAATTATTATCAACAACTGACCAAGTCTCGGAGAAAGTCAACATGGCGAAGATTTGGAGAAAGCTCTTAAGCACCACATCATTCGTGAAAATTATCATCAATGGGTGACTAAGTCTCGGAGAAAATCTCGGGGATGAGGTCAAGGCAAGCTCGTCGTAACTTCTCAGCGAAAGTCGTGACATAAAGAAGAAGATGAAAGTTGATGGTACAATAGACAAATTTAAAGCTAGATTGGTTATCAACAACTGACCAACTTCTTGTTTATGTAATACGACGAAAGGTCAAGGCAAGCTCGTCGTAACTTCTCAGCGAAAGTCGTGACATGATTATTTGGAGAAAGCTCTCAAGCACCAAACATCGTCAAAAAAAAAGGGCCTTCTAGTATTCCTAGTAACGCGGAATATAATGAAATTCGGATCCAAAGTAAAGGATGGAATCTCGTTGAGCTTCACCTGGAGAGTCTAGACTGTTTAACAACTTTGAAAAAGTTGACATGGCGTCGATGTCTCGATGGTGTGACGAACGAAGTACATGTGACGAGTTTTCAACTTCGCCAGCCATCTTAGTTCGGTGGATATCATTGGTATCCATGGCGCAACAAAAGGACCCATCATAGGAGGAGAAATTGTGTGTCTAACTTCATTTTCTTCTTTGTCATTGGCGCGATCGACCGTCACGTAATATTTTTGTCGGTCTTTTGAGATTTGCTCATCTTAAAGTGCACTAGATCGTCTCCTAAGACAATTAAACGAACAAATTACTCTTTTAAATTCACAAAAAAGGGGGTGAAATAGTGTGTTGTGCGTGTTGATTACAAGTGAGCATTCAACAAAACAAGACAATCTGGTAAACCATCAGCTCATTAGAAAAATCAATATCCCTTGATTATTTAATCAAAAATCAAAAGAAGCTATTTAATGCTCCTGCAAATTCAGCAAACCCAACACATAGTCAAACGAATGGCAAATTTCAACTCAAATGGAATTCTTGATTATGACGGTGACCGGTGGTTCCATTTAAGTACGTCGACGTCCTTCCGTGGTGGTGGTTCGGGATGTCACCGATGAAATCATTCGGTACAAGTAAGCAATGGGCATCGGCGGCGGATTCGTCGTTCCGGCTAATAACAATTTGTGGTGTCGACAAGCAAAGGCGTCAAGGATTCAATGGCTATGGTGTAATTCGTCTCAGCTACCACGGCTGACAGGGCTCGATCGTCAAATAAAAAAAAAATTGCAGACAATGATGATGAAGTCATGAAGATGGTGTAAACCATTTGTCCGTGGGTCACAGCTGAGACGGATTTAGAAGCATGGCGTCATGGCGTCATGGCATCATTGTTGTCGACACGAGTCAATGAGAAGAGCCAATGCGAATCTCACCGTCAAGCTAAGCGACTGCCTCGATTTCGCAGTTCACACGCCAAATAGAAGGGGTGAATTTTGAACTTTGAGAATCGCGGACCGAGCCGAGTTTAACGGTGAGCACTGGGCACATGTCGGGGACGAAGCAATTCAGTGACGAGCTGCCGGAAATCAGTCAGTAGCATTGGCGTTGGTTCGTTACCGGTTCGTATGTGAGATGTGAGGCCCGTTTGAATGCAGCAAACAAAGAAGAGGCATACTGCATACATAAAAAAAAAATTGGTGAGTAAAATTCAAATTCGTCTCACCTACTAACCTGGCTCGGTTCGGAATTCGGTGAAGGCGTCAACTGAGAAAGGAACCGCAAGAAGGTCACGAAGCTCGGAGTTTTCGTGCCGGAAGCCGGGGTAAACTTGAGTTTTGCACGCCAATGATGTAGAATTTTGAAGACCTTATTTTTCTTTTATACATGAGCAACAAGACGGAGTTTTGGAAACGAGATATCGTCGGAGTCGTGTTATGGAAATTCATGCAAAAAAAAAAAAAAAAAAAATTACTCCATATATCTTTCACTTTTAGCAAGTGAATATATAAAAAAAAAATAAAATAAAATAAAAAATCAAACACTTTAAGGAAAGCTAAGGAAAAGAGTGGTGGGAAATAATAATAAAAGTTTTATTACTTTCCAATGGCATGAATTTTGACGTCAAAGCAAGGGCCAAGCAGTCAAATGATCAATAGCAAAGCCACAAGACGGATACATGTTGGCACAAACTTACTATACGCGACGCGAAACTTGATCAAAGTCGAGAAGCAGACAAAAGATTAAGTTCGGACGGAGTGTAGTAACAAAACTCAAAGAGTCGAGACCCGGTCATGCTTAAACACTAGAGACGTGTACATGACCGAATCTCGAGGGGGCAATTTGTAGGCACGAAAATTTTGTATAAGTACCACGTCGGAAGTCAAAAGTCAAAATGTTGACCCGTCAAAGGAAAATAAACTAATATAATTGATTTGAACGAAATTATATTAAATTAGTCCATTTTAGTTATTTTAAATCCGGCTCGCTTATTAAAGTGACAAAACCCGTCAAATGGGTCAAATTCACTAAACGGGTCAATCACACCTAGATGGGTCAGAACTACTCAAATGGGTTGAGATGAGCACCAACTCCAAGCCCACTGAAAACCTAGAGTTGGTTGATTATCTTCTATAAATACAAGCACTCATCTTCATTTATAAGGGGAATGGAAAAATGATGAGACAAAAGCTCAAAACTACAAATCTCATAAATTCTCTCTACAAAGGTTCCACTTAAATAGAATGTCAAGCCATCGTCTCCAAGGATCGACATCGAAGATTCAAAGACTTCAAATCTCGTGTCATCGCCATCGTTACAAAGAAGCTAAGCCAAACTATTGAAAGAAATCAAGTCTAAAGACTTTCTTTCACCAAACCAAATCATCAAAGGAGAGCAAGTCCAACGACCCTCCATTAAATCAAATCGTCTAAGGAGATTAAGTCAAGCGACCCTCCATCAAATCAAATCGTCTACGGAGATTAAGTCAAGCGACCCTCCATCGTCAAATCAAATCGTCTACGGAGATTAAGTCAAGCGACCCTCCATCAAATCAAATCGTCTAAGGAGATTAAGTCGAGCGACCCTCCATCGTCAAATCAAATCGTCTACGGAGATTAAGTCAAGCGACCCTCCGTCAAATCAAATCGTCTAAGGAGATTAAGTCAAGCGACGACCCTCCATCAAATCGATCATCTTCTCATCCGACGTCAAGCACCCCAAATCGTGCAGTCAATAGTGAAGAAAACACCATTTTCATAAAAGGAGAACCAAGTCATCGAGACCCTTCTTCAACATCATCAAATCTAGTGGAGATCGAATCAGCGGATTACATTTGAGATTGTACCCGAAATCATTCAAATTAATAAAAATTTACTTTGTTGCATTCTTTTGTGTTATCTCTACTTTTGCAGACTTAACGCAAATTTATTGTTACAAATTTGGCACGCTCGGCGGGACAATTTCCACCGCTCATCTCTTTCTCCAAATCAAAATTGTCGAAAAACTCACCTCAATGGCGTTAGTGAAGAATTCCGTCGGAAAGGCGATAAACATAGCATCCAAATCTAATGACGAAAGATATACGACCCTTGGTGAAAGTTTTGGCGATCGAATAATCCACACAAACACAAGGAGAGTTGAAGTGCCCTCGACAACACAAACCGACGACATTGTTGCTTCCGTGATGGTGATTGGAGCACTAACACTTGAACAAGAACTGGCAAATATGAAGATTCGTCTTGAAGTACTCCAAAAGGAAAGTCAAGGAAAAGATGCTCAAATTGCCGCTCTTAAAGGAATTTTGGAGAAGCAACCGATTGAAGAAAACTCCAACGACTCAAAGGTCGGCGACGAGAGTGAAAAATCGAAGCATGATAACGACTCCGTGCAGGACGATGACAATGGCAGTTCAACAATCAACTCCCTTTCCGCTAAAAATATCCAAGAGATGATCGCAAGAATCGTCAAAGAAAAGTTTGGCGATACTCCAGAAGACAACCATCTCTACACGAAACCATATACTAGAAGGGTTGGTAGCTTCAAAATGCCTTTCGGATACAAGCCACCAAAGTTTCAACAATTCGACGGAAAGGGCAATCCGAAACAGCATATTGCCCACTTTGTTGAAACATGTAACAATGCAGGCGCCGATGGTGATCTTCTAGGGATTTTGTAACAAGTCATAAATCGCTTTCCAAGATAGCGATTTTGCAAAATTTGGTAAAAAAATAAAAGTGATTACATGGACCCATTGGTGAGAAATAGTTTCAAACCAACCCTATTACGAGAATTAGTTTTCTCAATACCCTTACTTTGAAAAAAAAAATTCAATTTTTGAAGCTATCTAATAGAAGACATGGATATATATGATCAAATATTCATATCCTATATATCAGTTTAAACGAGATGAAAAACCAGAAGAGTTTCAGCACCTACTTATATTTATGTTAATTTTATTCGTACGCCTAATCACTTTTTTTTTTTCAATATTTAAATTTTAGAAGCAACTCGTGCAATTTCTGCACGGGTTTCAAACTAGTGTTGCATTACTTATATGTTTAATTATTTGCATTGACTAGTAGCAAACTCTCTTTATACTTATTTGTAATTATCCATTTGATAATTCCGGCAAATGAAGAGCAGTGAGTCTTGCCAGGTGCTGAAACTCTTCTGGTTACTATGGAGTCTGGACTGCTGATGGGGATGGAGAACGTGTGTGTATTGACGAGTCTCACTTATAATTAGTAGTATCATTTTGAGATTATGCTTATACATTTGTTATTCCTCTCTGTTTGGATTCTGAGATTTTGGTTAAGTACTTGTAATCGGTATTTTACTATGGTTTTAACAAAATTCTTGAATTGTTCTTCTACTGTTTTCATATGTAATATTCCGGGCAATCGAGATTGTAACTCTCCTATTTGCCTGAGAATGTTTTGACAAGATTCCTAAGTTAATGAGGTGTTACAATCGGTCATTAACACTAGTTTTCTCATAAAGTTTAGAAGCTATATCATCACTCTCAAGGATGTTAATCTATAAACTAGCCGGGTCATACTCGTCTCAGGTCGGGTCAGAATACAGGTAAAAAACGGTTTTATTTACCATATTTTAGTCGGAAAAAAACATACTTTTTAAAAATTAAATCATATTTAATACTAATAATAAAATTATATTCATTACTTACTGTACTTATATCTAGACATTTATAAAAATAAAATTATTTTAATATTAAATGATGTAAAAGTTATGTAAAATTGATTTTTAAAATTAATTCTTAGATTTAATTAAGATGTTAAAATAGTTTTGTTTCTATTTTTTTTTATTTCAAATATGATAGAAAAGTACTAAGCTTTTTTCCCTAAAAAAACAAGTATTTTTTTTTTATCTTTGATCGATTGGTTTGAACGGGCCAGATTTCAACCCTAAAATTAGTCACGGGTCATGATTTACGAGTCTTTGACTCTGAAAACCGTGTCGGGTCGGGCGGTGAATCGGTGATCATGTTTTGGCAGGAATGGTTATTAAAACATCTCATTTAATCCCAAAACATCTCATTTAATCCCCCTTATACTAAAAGATTAAGAGTTTACTAAAACTTTCCCCTCTAAATCATTTGTTCTATAAATAGACTTCCTTATATCATATCTACAATTAGGTATAGTATTCTAAATCACTATATTCTTTATAAAAATGGTATGATATGTTTTCAATTTTTATAGACATATTTATAGGATATTCTTCTGATTTTGTTACATAAATTAAATTGTCGTATTATGTGATTAAAATATTTTACAGTTATTATTTTGTTATCCAAATGACCAAATATGGTACCACGAACACTTTTTTAGCAAACGCTTTCCAAATAATTCTATCATTTTGTCTTTTGACATGAACATATGTACTGCAAGTTAATAGTATTCATAGACAAGTTAATAGTATTGATAAATAATTTGACTTCTACAAGAAAAAAACTTACAAATTATATATATTTTTCGTACATTTAAACTTAATATCTATCTCTACTCCATATTATAGTATCCGAACATTTAAATTTTGGTTATTTTAAAAAAAAAAATTATTTAGCGTAGACAAATATATTTATTACAACACTTATCTTATCTGATTGTATTACCAATGTCACTTTTTCATATTTATATGATGCTTTTTAGTGGATATAATGGTACAACAACAATATTTTTTTTTCAAATAAAATTAACAATGTTTCGGTAAACCGACGATCTTATTAGAAGTAAAATGGTCAACCTTCTCTTTTCTACCTCTTAATACAAAACATTAATAATAGTAAATTATATAAATAAATTTCAATTGGAGTTATACGAGTAATGTAATTGTTAAATTCTAAAATATTTTAATTTAAAAAACCGCGCATTCGCGAGGAATCTATACTAGTTGTGATAAAGAGAAATAAAATTAAGCTAGATTATTACGTTTAGGAATTGGAATTAAACTTTTCTTAAATAAATAAACAAGCGCGAAAGGTATAAATAATAAATAGACACATCTATTACGTTTAGGAAACTACATCATTCATCAGTCGTATTAGGATTTACCAAAGTTGGTTATAAGTTTCTATATATATAGCTCCAAACTAGGTCATTGTTTTTTTTGTAAACACGCAAATTTCTTTATTTATTGTTGATTGATAATAACAGATTAATAATATGGAATATTTTGATGGGTTTGATGCTGTAGTTAGACAGCAAGGGAATGCTACTGTTGGAAATACGTACCTCAATAGCGGAATGGTACGGAAGATCGACGTGCCGACGTTCTGTCCACGAAACCCGAAACCGATGGCTACTAGAGTCACCGTAGGTAGTTCACACCCCAAATCCCAAAAGCTCAAATAATGGTGACTTTGTTGTGATTGTGTATTACTGTTTTGTGTATTTGTGATGTCTCCTTAGCTTCATATCAGTCCTATATTTATACTGTCACAATTTGACAGTTACAAGAGGAAGATGAATGGAGATAATGAGCATTAAACATATTTAATTGTCTCATTATCTCAGCTATAATTTCTGTCATAATCTCAGTCATAAAAGAGATTGTATGACTAACAACAATTGTAACAGTCACCATAAAGATGGCCGTTCAAAATTCAATACTCCCACTCGGCCACACAACCGAGTCAAATCTCCCACTTGGTCACACAGCCAAGCTAATCACAAAACAATTCAAGAAAACTAACAATCACATCTCATACAGGAAGATGGGGTGTGCGACCAATATGTAACAAGTAGTGTTATATTAAGTCACCATTAAAACTAACATAACACTTTCATAATAACGATTCCCCAGATTATTCAAACAACACCGCAGCATACACTGTCCCTTTATGCTATAACATGTTACGTAGTTATACTCACAATATAACCGCCGGCCGGGCTTAACATGGTGTAGTTGAATTAACCATTCCTTAGACACTAATGAAAATCTATCTTAACTTGACTGCTTTCCTAACATGACCCGTTGAACCAACGACTTTATGATTCTCCGAAATCACGTTAAAGTAGCAACATCAAATCTTAATTTCATCTCACAGCTCCAAGTCAAAAGGGCTTCGTCCCAAAATAGGACACCTGAGTCCAAAGGGCTCACACAGCAACAGATTAGGGAATTATCTGTCACTCCTTTCGGTCGACAAAACACACATAGTATGATATATGTGTCACAACATAGCTCCCACTACGGTGGGCATGCCACTCTTCTATGTCGTGCAAATCAAAAGTCTAGATACTACATAAGTTTCTAACCCGAGTCGCCTGATTGACATACTTAATGTTCAATCCTACACTCAAGATTTGGTTTCCAAAGCTTCAGTATGAGAGACATGTATCTCATACTCGACTCTTTTGGAGTCTCATCTTAGACACACTAAGGCGACTATGTAACGAGTCAATAAACTACTTATACTACACAATTATAAGTTAATCATCCATACACACACTTAGTGCTAACATGACTCAATCTCATCTTGCATGCTCCACTAGCATCAAGGCGATTACCTGTGTGACTAGGTATCATATAGCTTGGTGACATCTCTTACGTGCCTTAACATGCAACAAATGCTTATGAACATTTCATAGAAGAAAAAACAAATTTATTCCATAATGCTCAATACAGGTCCATTATCCAATACATGTCAAAAACTTAAAACAAGATTACAAGCATAAACTAAAACCTTTGCAAACCTAAGCTCCTCACATGAGCTCGAAACACATCTCTAGCAATAGGTTTAGTTAACGGATCAGCTATCATCTTATTAGTCGATATATACTTAATGGCTATCTCCTTATTCTTTATGGCGTCTCGTACAAAATGATAACGCCTCTTAATATGCTTGGTCTTTCTATGGAATTTTGGATCTTGGGCAAATTGGATAGCAGCAGTATTGTCACAAAACATTTCTACAGGTTCATCAACTTTAGGAGTAAGTTTCAGATCCTGAAGAAAACACCTTAGCCACATTGCCTCTTGAACGGCAAGGCTAGTAGCGACATACTCTGCTTCCATAGTCGACAAAGCAATGCAGTCTTGCTTCTTACTGCACCAGGATATTGCACCTCCACCAAGGATAAAAGCATATCCTGAGGTCGATTTAGACTCATCTAAATCACCACCCCAATCAGCATCCGAATATCCCTTCAATCTCAAGTCCCCACCTTGAAAACAGAGGACTAGATCACTTGTACCACGAAGATAACGCATGATTCTCTTGACTCCTTGCCAGTGCGCAGGTCCTGGGTTGCTTTGGAAACGACTTACCAAGCCAACCGCATAGCAAATGTCTGGCCTTGTACACAACATGGCATACATCAAACTACCAATCGCACTAGCATATGGAACATTGCTCATTTGATTCTTTTCTCCATCCGTTTTAGGACATTGATCAAGGCTTAAAGTTTTACCCTTTTCAACTGGAGTGTCAACGGGTTTGGAATTATGCATCCTAAATCGTTCCAACACTTTTTTAATATATGACTCTTGAGACAAACCAAGAAGTTTCTTAGAACGATCTCTCATAATTTCCACGCCTAGGACATACCTAGCTTCACCCATATCTTTCATCTCAAAGACAGAGGATAACCACTTCTTAGCAGCATTAATCATCTCCAAGTTGTCACCAGCTAGGAGTATATCATCAACATACAATGAGAGAAACACAATCCCTTTTGCAGTTTTATTGACATACACACAATGGTCTTCATCTACCATATAGAAGCCAAACTCAGTTATGGCCTCATGGAATCTAAAATACCATCGCCTAGAAGATTGCTTTAGACCATATATAGATCTTTTAAGATGACACACTTTGTCATCTTGACCTTTTGAGACAAACCCAATAGGTTGATCCATATAGATCTCTTCCTCAAGTGTCCCATTGAGGAAAGCAGTCTTTACGTCCATTTGGAACAACTCCAAGTCCAAATGGGCAACTAGGGCTAGCAAGAGGCGAATAGAGGCAAGTCTCACCACAAGAGAAAATGTCTCATCATAGTCTATACCCTCAATTTGGGTAAAACCTTTCGCCACTAATCGGGCCTTGAACTTATCAATTGACCCATCCGCTTTACGCTTGACTTTGAAAACCCATTTGTTCCCAATTGACTTACGTTTAGACGGAAGGTCAACAAGTTCCCAAACTCCATTCTTTGTCATAGAGTCCATCTCGTCCTTCATAGCATCCATCCACTCTTGACTATTTGGTGAATCCATAGCTTCTTTAAAAGAAGTAGGCTCATCGATCTCTGTAATAGCGCAAAGGAATGCTCGCTCTTCGATATCAAAATATCGACGAGGAATTCTCCCTCGTTCACTCTTACGTTCCATACCAGTAATGGAAGAATCTCTCCCACTATCTTCTAAAGACACGGGTTCTTGAACTTGAGAACTAATCTCTTGTTCTATACTTGAGGGTTGAGGACTAACCTCAATTTCAAGTGGATCTTCACTAATAGGCAAATTCCCATCTTCTCGAATTATAGGACTATTCCCATCATTCACACCACTAGACGGGATTTCGCCATCTCTAGTGACATCGAGAGTTCTAAATTCCCCCTCTTCACCTAGAGATGGTTGTTGTAACTCATACAACTCGAGATCTTTCTTAATTTCACCAATACTTGGGAACTCATCCTCAAGAAAAACAACATTACGAGAATCAATCTCAGTCATGCCACCATTAGGGTGCTCACCATACATCACATATCCTTTCGAATGCTCAGGATATCTAATGAACACCATTTTGGTTGCTCTTGGACCAAGCTTGCCATGTTTATGGTTCGGGTTATGCACATAGCCCGCCGAACCCCACGGACGTAAATGATCCAAAGAGGGCTTTCTCTCATACCACAACTCATATGGTGTGAGGGGTACACTTTTACTTGGCACACGGTTGAGAATGTAAGTTGCCGTAAGCAACGCATCTCCCCAATAACTAATTGGTAGGTTGGCTTGAGCCATCATCGACCTAACCATGTCAAGTAAAGTACGGTTCCTTCTCTCCGCAACACCATTTTGTTGTGGAGTATGAGGAATCGTAAGTTGTCTACGTATACCCTTTTCCTCACAATACCCTTTGAACATATCAGAAAGGTATTCCCGACCACGATCAGTTCGAAAAGTCTTAACTTTTCGATCCAATTGGTTCTCAACTTCCGCTACAAAACGCTTGAACGTATCAAGTGCTTCATAACGACGAGATAACAAATACACATAACCAAAACGTGTATAGTCATCAATAAAAGTGAGGAAATATATAGCACCATGACGAGCCCTTACATTTAAAGGCCCACAAATGTCAGAATGGATTAGCTCTAAAGGACATGAAGCTCTTGAAGCCTTACTAAAAGGATTCTTGCTTGCTTTACCAGCTAGACAAGGCTCACATATGGGCAACTTAACCCTAGTAAGCCGGTCTAAAAGACCATCTTTAGCTAGTCTGTTCATTCTTTCTTGGCCAATATGACCAAGTCTAGCATGCCATTTAACAGAATCAGAATCAACATCATAACGAGAAACAAAAGCATAAGATGAATTATCATAAAAATCATCCAAGTCAAGTACAAAGAAACCATTTTTCAAAATACCACGGCCAAACAATTCGCCATGATACAAAATATCCAAACTACTGTCTTTAAAATTGAAAACAAAACCTAATTTCAATAAACTAATTACTGAAACTAAGCAACATCGCACCCCAGGTGCATAGAGGGCATCATGTAGAAGCATTGTATTGCCTCCACGTAGCTTTATTTGATAGGTTCCAGTTCCAAGGACATCTTCCTCACTACCGTTCCCAAGCATGACGGTTTGTGAACCCACGGGAAAACAATGATAGTCCACAAAACCATCACGATCACGAACTATGTGCTTGCTCGCCCCCGTATCTACAATCCAATTAGGAAGAGAATTAGCAACTAATGCATGGGAACATACAAACAAATCATGATCATTAGAGGGGAAAAGTACCTTCTTTGGCTCAGGACAATTTTGAGCAAAATGACCTTTCTTCTCACAGTTATAGCACTTCACACGCGCTAAATTGACCCTTTTAGGCTCTTTTGCCTTTTGTTGCTTTTGAACTCCATCTTGTGGTCCATTTGGCTTTGTAGGGCGTCTCCCTTTCTGGCCCCTCTTACCCTTGTTGTTCTTAAACTTATTATGAACAACAAGTGCAGCAGCAGGAGTATGTGGTTTGAGCGCCTTTTGACGCTCCACCTCCATTTCCACATGTTTGGCAAGTTCAGTGAAAGTCTTGATATTTTCACTGTGAGACATGAGGAGCTTAAAATTTTTCCACTCCTCAGTGTCGGAGGGAAGAGAGCGAAGCACATTCACCACTTGCTCCTCATCGGGCACATCTCGCCCAGCAGCTTTCAGATCACGTATCATGGCACTCATGACACGTAAATGTTCAGTCACATTGTGTTTAGGATCAATCGAATAATCCATCCACTTCAGGTTCAAAGCACGGAGCCTTGTCGCCGAGGTTTGACCAAACACGATCTTAAGCTTATCACACATGTCCTTAGCAGTAGGACACATTTCAAACTCACCAATCAAATCATTGTGCATGCAAAACAACATAGTAAAGCGTGCAGAACGATCCTTTTTGAACC
This sequence comes from Heliosperma pusillum, assembly GCA_022085475.1. Taxonomy (NCBI): domain Eukaryota; kingdom Viridiplantae; phylum Streptophyta; class Magnoliopsida; order Caryophyllales; family Caryophyllaceae; genus Heliosperma; species Heliosperma pusillum. Next base: position 63,680 of record JAIUZE010045501.1, on the reverse strand, counting down.
ACTCATCATAGAGTTTCAAGTTTTCATTATATTTAGCCATATCCTCAGGTTTCTCAGGTTCCTGAGGCTTAGCCACAGTAGTAGTCAAAGTTTCAAGTACCTCACGTTCATTAAGAAGATACTGAATCTTCCTACGCCAGATGTCATAGTTAGTACCATCTAGCTTTTCAGTTGTGGACAAATCACCAATCATATTTTTAGCCATCTACAAGTATATATTAACAAAATGGACATAAGGCACGGTCGGAAAAATTAAAGTACCCCAAGAATTTTATCATTTATATCACATGTTCGAAAATTTCGCCAAGCTCATAATCATCACACAATTACATAAATAATAAAATTCTTATAAAAATTAATCTTTCCTCATAAAATTATTACGAAACAAATCCGTACATCATAAAATTTAAGCTAAACACATTAGCATTACCAAAAAGAAAATATCTCCAAGACATTAATCTTATAAAAAAAACAACTATGTAAAACATATTTACACAAGCTATTTATTTCGCAATATTATAATAAAAGTAGTACAAAAAATATATGATCGCAAAATAATCATAAGTAGTACAACATATTTACACAGAATACGTATATAATGGTTTAGTAAGTAGTACAACACTACAACACAAGTAGTACAATAATAAGTAGTTAAACATTAACAAGCAGTAAGTACACATAACTAGTACAAGTCAAAAAGAAAAAACACACTGCCAATTGTACCATTACACATCTATATTCACAAATCACAAACAAAGAATAATAATAAAATACAACCTTCTTTCCTCTTTCCTGCATCACTTAGACTTATTCATTTTTCAACACAAACAAAAAAAACAAAACACAACGTCTCATTCATTCTTACTGAGAACAAATAAATCTCCATTTCAATAAATCTCCATTACAAAACAAAACCCACCATCGATACCCAGTCGACTGAGCCGCCTTACGTCCTCAGCCGGTGTCGGTGCGTGCCACACACGCGCCCTTCCTCGGCATCAGACGGTGGTTCGTTACCCAGATCGTCGCCTTACAAGTCGACTGAACCGCCTCACTTCCTCAACGCGCCACAGCCGATGTCGGTGCGTGACACACACGCGCCCTTCCTCTGCATCAGACGGTGGTTCGTGTCATACACGAAGCACGGTTTTGACTTGGGTATATCCGATGGTCACGAAGACCGAAGACGAAAACGGGTAAGAATTCATTATTCTCAATATTGACGATGGAAACCAGAGGAGGCATAGAAGTAATACAGTATATATAAAAAAAAAAAAAAAAAAAAGTTCCTGTTAATCCGAGTCCATTTTATGTTTCATATAAACAAAAATAATCTCATACAATTGTTATTAAAACAACAAATATTTTACTATAAATCTGTTCGGGACAGAAGCCGACAAGTTCGGCTCTGATACCAATGTTGGAAATACGTACCTCAATAGCGGAATGGTACGGAAGATCGACGTGCCGACGTTCTGTCCACGAAACCCGAAACCGATGGCTACTAGAGTCACCGTAGGTAGTTCACACCCCAAATCCCAAAAGCTCAAATAATGGTGACTTTGTTGTGATTGTGTATTACTGTTTTGTGTATTTGTGATGTCTCCTTAGCTTCATATCAGTCCTATATTTATACTGTCACAATTTGACAGTTACAAGAGGAAGATGAATGGAGATAATGAGCATTAAACATATTTAATTGTCTCATTATCTCAGCTATAATTTCTGTCATAATCTCAGTCATAAAAGAGATTGTATGACTAACAACAATTGTAACAGTCACCATAAAGATGGCCGTTCAAAATTCAATAGCTACAAAGATAGTTTATTCTCAGTATAAGGACTTAGAACCATGGATTATGAAAGACGGGTTCGACGAGACGGATGTCGACAAGGAGGGCCGTCAGAGGGAGATTGAGGAAACCATGATAGCTACTAAAGCTGTTCTTGACGAGATTGTTAATGCTAATCTGAATGCTGTTCCTGCTCGGCCTAAAAACGAGTCGAAATTTGTTAACTATCGTCCATCACGACAGTCTGCAGCATTTAATTCAGGATCAAAAGAGAGGGTTATTAGAATGATGGAGACGGCAGTGGACCCGCTTGAAGTTCCTAAGTTTAAGCATAAGAAGGTTCCTAGGGGTTCAGGTTCACCACCCGTGCCTGTATTGCATTCCCCGCCTCGTCCTGTGACTGTGAAAGATCAGCAGGAATGGAAAATTCCGCCTTGCGTTTCAAATTGGAAGAATTCAAAGGGTTATACTATTCCTTTGGATAAGAGGCTTGCAGCGGATGGAAGGAGTTATCAGGAAGTTTGGATTAATGATAATTTCGCTAAGATTAGCGAGGCGCTTTGTGTGGCGGAGCAACAGGCTAGGGAAGTTGTGGCATTGAGGTCGAAATTTCAGAAGGAAATAGTTTGGAAAGCGAAGGAGAAGAGGGATCATGAGTTGCAGGCTTTGGCTCAGAAAGCGCGGTCTGAGGGTCACAAAGTGCGAGTGGAATCGAAAAAGAAGAGGTTGGAAGGGAAGAATGAGTCGACGGGGATGAAGGTGAAGGAAACCCGAGACAGGGATCGGGATATTAGCGAGAAGGTTGCACTCGGGATGGCATCATTGGGGTCAGGAAAAGGGGAGGTTATGTATGATGAAAGGTTATTCAACCAAGAGAAAGGCATGGACTCGGGTTTTGCAACTGATGATCGGTACAATGTCTATGACAAGGGCTTGTGTACAGCTCAGGCTACACTTTCAACCCTGTACCACCCGAAAAAGGATGTCGATGCTGACGTGTACGGAGAGGTTGACGAACACCTCGAGAGGATAAAGAAGACGAAGAGGTTCAAACCCGACAGGGCCTTCACGGGCACTTCAGAGAAAGACGGCCCTAGGAACGAAGAGGTGGACCTATTTGGGCTCGACCAGTTCCTGAATGAAGTGAAGAATGCTGATAAGGTTGGTTGTGGAGGTACGATGAAAGAAAGTGCTGGTTTATCGAGAGACGGATATGAAGGAGCTTCTAAGAGAAGACGGATCAACTTGGAAAGGAGAAACTAAGTCCCTATGTTTCCTTGTATTTTTCCTGGTTGCTTAGCATTGAATTCCAGTCGATTGTATGATACAGTAATTAATAATGATAGTTTTGAACAGCAAAACTGTGTCTTTTTTTTTATGATTTGTAATTTTGTGTAGCTAAATCACTATTTCTCTTCTGAATCATCTCATAATGATAGCTTTGAACAGCAAAACTGTGTCCTTTTTAAGTTGATGTAAATTATGGCAATTACAACAGCAGTACATGTCATTAGGTGTTAGAAATTGCTGAACTTGCTCAGAGTCTGAACTTGTGAATCTCTAATGCCTTGTTAGATGTCATCACCGAATAATACTCCGTATTTTTTTGAATAATAATGACAGTATATAATGTGAGATTTTGGGAGTTCCATATGTTACTCACTAGGCTGCGCAGTTTATTTTAGCGTATAATATCAGCAAAACAAACTTGACGAAGATTGTATCAGGATCGCTGGGCATTATGTTGATGCCGAGTTTGCTGATTTAGTTGATGCGAGGAATGTCGCAGGGGGTATTAAACACCTTTTTTATCTCTTTGAGAGGAACCGACCTCAACTGATAACAACTGGGGCTTTGACACTTCCTGTATTTCAATAGTTGACAGGAGGGAACTCGATTTTCTTAGACTCCGTGCTCGTTACCTATCCACAGGCCACAGCATTGGTTAAGTAGCTGTCTTTTATCCTAGCAGCTGATCTCTTGTAGTTGTGGTTTTAATTCTAAACTGATATATTGGGAACTGGATGTATGATGCTGTAAGAACCCGGTAAACAAGACCTCTCAACATTGCCAAAATCAGGGTTCTGTAGTTCATAATAGGAAGATTAGGGTATTGGGACGAAAGAAGGACCTTTTGGGGTAGCAAGGGAGGTTGGTAGCTCCTTAGTGAGGCAGCAAGCTGCTAAGAGAGCGTCCTGAGATTCTTTGGCAGATTGCATTGAACTGAGCTCAAACTTGAACCGGAATGGCGGTATGTGATGATTTGATACATTAATGTTCGACAAAGAAAGTGAGTACATACATATCAAAAACAGTAGAAATATCAAGATATATGGAACATACGCAAACATTATGAATAGCACTGTAATAAGGATTGTATGAAAAATAGCAATGAAACAGTAACAGCGACAACAGGACCGTGGAACAAGTGCTGTGTCACTGTGTGTCTATAAGATCAGTACATCAACTATGTAGAGCAACAGCACTGCCACAACCCAAGAACTTATTTAGAGACCCAACACTACAAAAAGATACGGGAGGCTGCTTACATAGCAGGAGAAGCGGAGAAATTGAGAAAAAGGAACTCGATTTATAACTTCGTAAAGTCAGAACTTTCAACTTTCCAACCTACAATTGCATAAAACAATTTCTGTAAAAGTCCCATGAAAGTAATATTACTCAAATGTAATTACTCTCATATGATGTTATAATAGTACTGCTACATATAGAATCTTTACTTTCGGAAACAGTTTCATGAACTACATACAGAATTTATTAGAGGACAGATAACCATCTCCCATAATCTGATGAGCGGTATCTGTATCAGTTGTCTATTGATATACATCCATAAGAGAGAAATTCTGTCGAATAATTTAAGACTAATCAAGTAACAGGTGTGATGGATGGAACTGACTTGACACCTCCTCTGGCCACCACTTTGCGATTGGGACTAAAATATTCAACTCGGGACAGTGGAGAACTCCTAGGGACCTCAAACAGTTTCTTGATCAACTTATCTTCACCGAACCATGTTGAGCAATATGCTTTCAAATCTGGCCGAGGAGTGACAGTGATTCTAAGCAGCTCCAAAGCCTTGGCGTTGTCTAACAAGTAGTTGACCAGCTTCAACAACATAAACTCAAGCCGCACAAGAAAGCTGTGTGCTAGTATTTCGATTCTCTTGACACGAGTAACCAGACATTGAGGTGCGGAATCAGGTAATGACCAACCGAGGTTGAAATCAAACAAATGTTTGTGTAAGTCAAAGGTAAGGACCTCTAAGACAGGACACTGTTGGAGTAAGGGCAGCCCGCCCAATGCAGCATGTACATTGAATTGCAAATGGGTAAGGCTTCTAAAGGTTATCGGAGCCATCAAACGACACGGATTCTGAGCAATAACAGCAAAGGATGTAACACCGGAAATAACAGTGAAAAGGTTGGAAGGCAGAAAGGCCTCACTAACCAGAGCATTAGACGACACAGAAATTGAACTAGAAATCAATGCGGTTGGGGGGACATTGATAAATGAAATTTTGTAAAACGAAGGTGTAGCGATCCTAACTGCATGAACGATGAGGTAATTCAAGTTAGGTGCATCAATTACAACCTGGATGGGAATATCCAAATGCATCTCCAATCGCTTCAAACTCCGTTTTAATAAGTTAAGATGAACATAATCATCATCATCCTATCTAGTGTCAATCTTAAAGTACAAATCTTCAAGCAAAGGGGAAGAAGAAACAAGCTTATCCAAAACCCTAGGGGTAGAACTAGGTAACTCAACACAAACTTTTTTCAAACTAGGGAGATTAAACAATGTATCATCATCGTAATCATGAGGTAAAACATACAACGGTTTAAGCTCAAGTTCTATCAAATAAGGTAACTGGAAAACCCATAGCGGCGGAACATTGGGAGAAACATACTGGTAGTCGATAATGAACCTTAATCGTTGAATATGATTTTTATTTCGAGAAGCCGCCCAATCAAACCATAAACCTGTATCAGACATGTATTCATAGTCCTCATTGGCCAAACCACGACGAACATACTCAACGATATCGGTTTCAGCAATACGGAGATTCAAACCTAAGTAACGGATATAAGGCCAAGTTAATTTAGGAAGGACGTTGTGTATTAATGGCAATAACTCAACATAGTCGACGTCTATATCGATGTCGAAGAGGTTAGTCCACAGCCATCGCCAACGCCGTGATAATACAGCGGTAGCGATGGCGGATTTAAGAGGTAAACGAGAAAGTATTTCCAATAATAGATGCTCAGGTAATTCGTTCAATCCTTCCCCATTACACATGTTTTCTGGTTACCATGTTATGTATTCCGTTTGTGTTTTATAAGGAGGGATTGTAGGAAACTAGGCATTAGAAAATTACTAGTTTTAAACCGTGCAGAATTGCACGGATTAGATATGTAATAGCTTGATGGAATGTTTAAATATGAAAATTAATTTACACAAAATATAATTTAAAGCACTAATCTATATAATCTATTAATTATAATACAAAGAATATAAATTATGTACAAAAATTAGAAATGTTAATTTTTTTTTGTAAACTATGGTAGAGGTTGTATACTTGTATTAGATGTCCATGTATGTCACAATTTATAAACGATTTTATCGTCATAGACAAACATTGTTCTATTTTTGTATAAAAAATATTTATTATTATTAAAACGGGATTAGTAAAATAGCTGATGATGATTTAAATAGTTGTTGGATGGATAATTTGTCTATAGTTGTTTGATGGGCAAACTTTAAATCAAAGGGTATTTTGTGCAACTATACAAAGTTCAGGATATTTTATGCAATCACTATTTTTGTAAAATAAAAATGGTTTAAAATCAAAATGTCCAGCGGAAATTAGTAATGAGTGGTGCGCTCTGGGTAAATAGCATCAGGTTTAGCTTGAACTTGCGACCCTTTTGAGTTTCACCCAAGTTTTAACCACTAGACCAAACCCTTGCGAGTCTGTCAGTTTAATTTATCGTGCATTATACAACAAGGTTACCATTGACATAAATTTTGAATCTCTAAGGATACCATTGAAACATTCTTAAAAGTTGGGGTACCATTGACAAAGTGACAAACCACAAGGGTACCATGAGAAATTTCCGTTTTTTTATGCTCAAGTGAAGGTGAGCATGGTAATAATATGTGGAGGCGAGGGACAAGTCCTTTTAGTTGGAGAGGAGAGGATTGTTAAGTGCTTATTTTACATATATTTAGTAGCTTAATTAGGCTTATTTTGACTCCCCTTAATATGATTTTAGGCTAGTTTTGCATGGTTTCGTCATGTTTCGATATATACTACGCTTTGGTATGTTTCGTGTTTGTTTCAGGTCAAAACGAACCATCCTTGGAAAGGTATCCATGATAGGAGTGTTGATGATAAACGAGTTTTCGGACATTGGAATGAAGGACAAAGGCTTAGATGTCATGAGCATAAAGATTTAAGTATTTTAAGAAGAAGAGAGGACAAGAAGAAATCCCCCGGGCGGGGGAAGTTATGTACCCGGGCGGGGAAACTGGCACTTGAAGCAAGGTTTGGGCAGAAGTACTCCCCCGGGCGGGGGGAAATTGTACCCGGACGGGGGGACTGCGAAAAATCCTATTCGAGTTTTGGAAACTCCAATTTAGATTAGTTTCCAAGTTCTAATAAAAGACCTATTATTAAGAAACCCTGGGATACTTAGTTTTAAATACATTGTTTTTATCTTATGCTTAGATTAAGAACCCTAATTACAAGAATTCTCTAGATTAAGATTTAATTAGTTCGCTTTTTGGATTATTGCAATTATATTTCGTTCTATTCAACATTCAGGTTCTTTAATTACAAGTTTTCTTTCATCTATTCTTTTAGTTATGTCTTATATTGTTTTAATTATGAATTGTTTGTCTTCTTTTATTATGAGTGAGTAATTTCTCATCTAGGGTTCGTAGGATTGTTGTAGGGATGACAAGCATGAATTGAATTGTTAATTTTGATTACCTAATCGGTATCTCGGATTTAGATAAAGATTTATATTCAATTGGATTGTTGTTTTTGATTGAATGAATCTAGGAGCAAGTTAATTGTTCAATGGGAATTGAGAATTGTTTTGTGACGAGATTTATCCACCAAGTTCATCATCTAATAATAGGTTAAAGCTAAATCAATTTGTGGAAGCAAGGCGGTTTAGTTTAGAACATTAATCTTATCTTTGATTATTAGTTATTCCTGGGAGTGTCTAATTGATAATTAGGACTCAACTATCAACTTAATGCCTCTACTTGGTTTAATTTGCTTATGGAAGTAGGTAGGTTGATCAATATTAGGGAGTTTAATTGTCTCGGAAGAGTTGTTAATAGCAAATTAGATAGTGTCTAATCCGAGTAGTGATTTGGTAATTATTTATCTTTAGTAGAGCTTGTCGACCTATAACGAGACTATGGACCTTAGACCTTTTAGTTATTGATTAAAATCGTTGTTATTTGCTTATAAATTTAGTCTAGTTAATTCTCTATTATTGATTCCTCGTAGCTAAAGTATAATCTAATTCGACTAGTACTTAATTTTACTTCCCTGAGATCGACTCATAAGCATCTACAATTGACCCGTACGCTTGCGGTATTTTTAACTGAACAAGTTTTTTGGCGCCGTTGCCGGGGAAGTAACGGTTAATATTAGTTTACTTTAGATTAGTTTAGACTACGATTTTATTTTGCGTACGCAAGTACGCCTCTTTTGTTACTAATTATTTTCCTTTAGTTTTGTTGTTAGTCTTATATGCGCAGGGGAAATTCTGCAGGTGATCTATTATTTGACCCTGAAATTGAAGCCACTGCCAGAAGGCTTAACGCTGAAAGAAGGAGGAAGAGAAAGGAGCTTGAACCCGATACTACTTCTGAGTCTCTTGTAGAAACTGATATTCCTATCATCATGACTTCTATGCGAGAAGAAACGGCTCCGAAATCAACTTTCAACTCCAGTATCTCAAAGCCAAAGATTGATGCAAACAATTTTGAGTTGAAAACTTCTTTGATCCATTTTGTTCAAACTGATCAGTTCGGTGGCTCACCAACTGAAAATCCTAACGAGCACCTGAATAGATTCCTTGATAAAGCTGACATAAAGATTAATGGGGCTTCTGATGACGCCATCCGATTGAGGTTATTCCCTTATTCTCTTCGAGGGAGTGCACGTGAATGGTTGAACAATTGTGATCCTGACTCGTTTGATACTTGGGATAAGCTTTCTATTGCTTTTCTGCAAAAATATTTTCCTCCTGGGAAGACTGTCAAGTTCAGAAACGACATTACAGGGTTTGTGCAACGTGAAGATGAGTCTCTCTATGAATCCTGGGAGAGATACAAGGAACTTCAAAGATAATGTCCTCACCACGGGATCCCTTCCTGTGTATTGATTTATACTTTCTACAAGGATGGAGAGAGATCCCGCACTAAATAACATCTAAACATCTAATAATCACGACAAATCTTTAAATAAACATATTAAATCATCAACAACTAATGAAAACCACAAATTAAACAAGTAAACTTAACATTAATTTAAGAAATTAAAAATTAAAGCTATATACATACCTTCACAAACTAAAAGAAAATAAGGAGTGATAGTTGGAGAGGAGAGGAGAGAGATCCCGCCGTTGGAGTAGTGGTCGGAGCGTGGAGGTTGACAGAGTAGAGTGGCGGTGGTTTCGGAGCAAAGAAATCGCGTGGTTTGGATATTTTTTTTAAGAATTGGTAAAGTAAGAGATAGGAAGGGGCGGTTTGTCGCGGAATCAGCCTATAATAGGGATTGATGACCGATTTTGGCGACTAACTTGGCGGTCAAATTGGCGACTGAAAGTAGTCGCCCGAGTTTTTTCTATAGACTTTACAAGGTTGCTTCTGTCGCCAAATTGGCGACATACTTTCCGTCGCCCGAGTGTTTATTCAGTCGCCAAATTGTCGACTAATCTACGCAATCGCCTTTTAATAGTCACCCAAGATGAGAATTCTTTTAGTGTTAAGAATGTTATCATGCCAAGATGCTACTGGAAAGTTAATATAAACGTCCAATTGGGTAATAAGGGAGTGTGGTAAGTGTTGAACCATGTTAATGAACATAATCATTCATTAAGTCCTCCAGAATGACAGCATTACCACCGTGTCGGAGAGAAAAAATTACGGAAGTAGAGGGCGAGGTAATAGAGGTCATGACAGAAGTTTCCCCCCCTACTTCGCAATACATGATTGCATCTGCTGCATCAGGGGTGACTATTTAGCGGGGCATAAAAGAGACCATATTAACTTTGTAAATAAGCTAAAGATGAAAACTATCGAGGGTGGTGACACATCAATATTAATGAAAGTGTTGGTGGAAAGACTGCAGAGGACACTAGTTTTTTTTTTTCCTCTGAGTTCATTTCGGTGAAAATGGGAGATTATGCCACATGTTATATGATGAAAGAGTGTAGAGTCTATTGATTGAATACGAAAGAGGGGGGGGGGGGGGGGTGAATTGAGTATTAAAAAAACTAGCCCCACTTTTTCGATTATATGATATGTAAGTAATTATTTGATCTTATGAATTAAAATCAACTAATTAATTAATCAAAGTAAGCGCGAATAACGAAATAACGAAAAGTAAAGAAATAAGAGAGAGGCACACGATTTTTGAAGTGGTTCAGTTTCACACGTTGAAACCTACGTCCACTATTCTCGATTAATAATTTTTAGTACCTTTCTACGGATTACAAAAATTACCAACCCACTCGTATAATCAACACTATGATTATAACTCAAGGTGAGTATCGCTAAATACTCTATACTATCTTACGCTAATAAGAAAGTACAATATAACTCACACAGATTCCCGTTAAAGAATTGTAAGCTTATAATGAGGTACTATTATCCAATAACGTATTTCACTCAAGCGATTGATAATAATTGATGCACGACTCTTTTAAAAACAAACTCTAAAAATAATAAATATTTGCTCAAAGGTTTGCTTTAAAACGATTTTGGAAAATCAACACAAGTAAAATAAATAGCCGTGTGTAAGTAGTGTATTTCGTTAGATTGCAAATTATATATGAATGAGTATTTATAGTAGAAGAATTATGGTAGATCTAAAACCCTAGTATAATATTTAATAAAGATACTTATCTTATCATAAAATAATATTTGCTAATCTTATAGAAATATCTTTATCTCAAAATATTATTTGGTTTATCTTATAGAAATATTTTTATCTTGATATCTCAAAATATTGTTGTAAAGATATAGTAGAATCCTAGATTAGGTAAACTAAGGAAACAAACCTATGGAGGCCGGATTCCTATAGCTCACGAAACCCTAGGAGGCACGCAACCCTAGGTGGCTCAATACTAGGTTTCCACGAAACCCTAGATGGCTCAAACACTAGGTGGGCTAATTAGGTTAACAACAAATTGAGATAGAATATATTAGAAACCCTAGGTATCATGACAACCCATAAGTTGTATTACTAACCAATAGAATCTCATAAATATATTCTCTATTAAAATAATTGATAAATATAAAAATACTCTTTCACTTTTGAAAACATTTCAAAACATTTTATTTCCAAAATCATGCATCAATATTTATCATCCAAAGTCATAGGCTAAAGCTATAACTTTGAACATAAAATCTCTCGAATGGAATAGTTACCGAATGACGCCCTATACTATCTAATCTTCACAAAGATCTTCAGTATACGGATCATCTCTTCATCTTGATCACAAAGACCCTCCATCTCGAGTCTTGTGTAGATTTATGTAGATCTTGTTTGAAGCGATTTTTCTTAAAGTTATGCCTGGTTAGCTATAACTTCCAAGTTCACTTCCAAAGTTATTCCTGAAGTTGTTATAACTTTGTCTCACAGACTTTATCAAAGTTATGCCTAACTTTGATCTTTCTTCTCATAATTGTTGCTAGCTATAATAAGACTAAAGCACACAATTACACGCATATGATATATCGCGTAAAACATATTATTACGTAAACACATGTCATTATCAAAACTATCAAATTGGTCCAACAAATTCCCCCTTTTTGATGATGACAAGTCTCATATGATTTTCTCTTAACAAAGTGACTAAGTATAGTTCCCCCTCAACAAAGCACTCCAAAGTTATATCAACTTTGATCGCAAGAACAAAACAACTTAGCCAAAGTTATAGCTTGAGAGAATTTAAGAGATAACGAGTCTTTACAAGGAGCAAGCTTAAGCAAAGACTCAAATCATATCATTTCTTCCCCCTCTTGGCATCATTGAAAAGACAAGAACAAAGACATGAAACGACTAGAATAACACATGTCAAGGCAAGAAATAGATATGCAAAATACGCAATATAACACGATATATATCAAGCAAAATAAAGTGCAAATGTTGATTAAACTACAAACCACAAAATATATTGTAAGTTGCCATTGGGCCGAATAGACAATGTCAAAATAAGCCAAATGGGCCGAATGGGATTAGTAGTTTAAGAGTTAAAACAACCAAGGATAGAAAAATCAAGGCATTTTGGGTTGACGGATTTTGTTAGGATCGACATAACCGGGCCTAGTGCGGTACTCAAGAGTGGAGAGACGGTCAAGGCAATTTGACACATGAGAAGCTTGAGCGGTGAGGCAAACATCAAAGTTCCGGACTTTCAGCGAAAGAGCCTCCGTCGCATCGTATATAGTACGCATTCCCTCACGCATCTCCGTCCCGCTCTTAACCAACGACCCGCCTTGGCTCACCAAGAATGTCATCCTATCCCTTTGCCTATCCGCCTCTTGCTTACAATCGATAATATTTCGTTCCAACTTAGCAAGGCGATCATCCACACCATCCATCCATGTCCTCATCTCATGACTCACACCCGACCCACCTTGGTCACGGGTTGAGCCCAAAGAACCCACGGCCACGGCTTGAACAACCGTGTCCAAAACCGTCTCAATTTTCTTATCCTGCGCATCCAAGCGCTCCATAATACTACCAATGAACATATCTAATTTGGATTCAATCACAGAAAAATCAGCCCCACCCGAAGACAATCCAACCGAACCTCCTTTGACCAAAAATAACAACTCCGGACCATTAGCATCAAGCTTCATAAATTTCAAGAAAGTATCACACATTTCATCTTTTACGGCGACCCCATAATTGTGCATAGTAACAACTCCCTTCGACTCAAAGAGCCGTGACAACCACATGTCATACGGCAAGTCAAGAGTAGAGTAAAATTTGTCTTCGGTCACCGAGAAAGCGGTTTGTGAAATACGATTAAAAACAAGAGAAGGTAAATTAACCCGATTGCCCTCCAACCAATGCTTAACGACTAACATCTCATAGCATGCAATTTTATCACGTCCGCCCCGTCGCGGAATCACGGTACTCCATAAAAAGTTTAACAGAAATTTCAGTTTCGGTGACACACTTCCAGCCAACACGCAACTTGACACCGTCGCCCCAACATCAAAATACTGCTTAACCTCCAGCTTAGCCATGTCCGTCAGTTCTTCCCATGACGTACTCGGATTGATTTTGATTCCATCATCAGGAACCGAAAACAGAGTACAAAAGTCCGTCACGGAAATCGAAACTGAACGGCCTTTTATGACGGCATGCAAGACTCCATTGTCTAAAGAAACAGAGGAAAAGAACTGGATTACCTCAATCGGATACACCGGACCCGAAAACTGAGCCACCGTTTCCCATTCTTGGAAATTCAGAAAATCAGAAAAGAATCCCAAAGCCCTATACTTGTCACACCAAGCCTTAGGATAATACCGACCACCGTGTATTCCATATTGAGCAACCCGGTTCACAAGTTTTCTTTTGTCTTTTGTAAGACGGAGTTTATCAATTCCCAAAGATGTTTCTTGCGGCGAAAAATCACGAAGAGTTACCCGTGTAGTCTCCTCGGAAACCGTGTCAGTGGGTTCGTTTGTAACATCTTCTTGGAGTCTACCTTTGCCTTTATTTAACCGTCTTCTTTTCGTACCCTCAAGACCCGCACCCGACTCGGTTTGGTTTGGGTTGGGTGATTGTTGTGTGGGAGGAGAAGAGGTATTTTTAGGCATGCTTGGCTTGGGGGTTTTCGGATTTGGGTTTTTGGCAAGTTTTGATCTAGTGGAAGCCATTGTTGAAGGTTGAAAGTTGAAGGTTTGTGTGTTGTTTGTAGTGGAACCGTGAGGAAGGAGAGGAAGTGGTAAAAAATTGGTTGAGAATTAATGTGGTAAAAGTAATAGGTGTAAGAGTAATTATGATTGTGTAAGAGTAGGTTTTTACTTTTGTACTTGTGCACATGGTTGTGCCGTCCAAGTGATGTCTTTCCCTTTTTTTTTTTTTTTTTTTTTATTTGAATTTGGGTAGGAAAAGAATCTTGGGTGGTTATTTTTGTTGGGATATGGTAAGGATAGAGTTTTGGTAAATAAAAAGATATAGAAAGGTACTATGATTTGAGAGTTTCGGCCAAAAAGAATTGCATGGGTAGAATTTTGGTTTGATTAGGAAAGTGAATAATATAGGTTTTTGGCAAATAAGTGGTTCATAATTCAATTTCCATAAAACACTAAATATGCAAGATACTCACGTAAAATATATTATATTAAACACAAATATACTAGCAATGAAATATGCGGACACAGTCATATAATCTCGTCTTAATCTAGCCCGTCACGCAGGTTCACAAAATAAATAAGATGAATTTAATTGCTACCGATTAAACCAATTTCCAACCGCAAAATCTCAAAACGTCTTCTCGCTAACGCCTTTGTGAAAATGTCAGCCCATTGAACATCAGTACTACAAAATTCGAGTTTAATGTTGCCCTTTTCTACATGGTCACGCAAAAAATGATGTCTAATGTCTATATGCTTAGTACGAGAATGCTGAGTTGGGTTCTTAGAAATAACAATAGCACTCGTATTATCACAGAAAACAGGCATACAACCAACATTAACACCATAATCACATAGTTGTTGCTTTAACCAAAGTAGTTGGGAACATACCAGTCCTGCAGCTATATATTCGGCTTCTGCAGTAGACAACGCAACCGAATTTTGCTTCTTTGAGCCCCACGTTATTATGCATGGTCCAACAAAAGTAGCGAATCCAGAGGTACTTTTTCTATCTAAAGAACATCCCGCATAATCTGCGTCTGAATATCCTACTAGATTGAAATTACACTCAAGTGGATACCACAAATAAAAGTTAGATGTACCAATTAAATATCTCAAGATACGTTTAACTGCAATTATATGTGATTCTTTAGGACATGATTGAAATCTAGCACAGACACATACGCTGAACATAATGTCAGGCCTACTTGCAGTCAAATATAATAAAGAACCAATCATACCTCGATATGTAGTCTCATCTACGGACTTACCAGGTTCGTCTAAGGTCAACTTTTTGTCAGTTACCATAGGCGTGTCCATTGGATGAGCGTTCTCCATACCAAATTTTCTGATTAGCTCCTTGACATATTTTTGTTGGTGAATCTTTATGCCTTCTTTGGTTTGTTGAATCTGCAATCCTAGGAAGAATTTCAATTCTCCCATCATGCTCATTTCATATTCAGAGGTCATAAGATCTGAAAAGTACTTGCACAATTTATTGTTAGTAGAACCAAAGATAATATCGTCTACATAAATTTGAGTAACAAGTAAATCAGAACCCTCGGATTTTAGAAATAGGGCTTTGTCGACAGATCCTCTTTTAAAATTGTTTTGTAATAAAATTTTTGACAATCTGTCGTACCAAGCCCTAGGCGCTTGTTTCAAACCATATAAAGCTTTATCGAGTTTAAAAACATGGTTTTGAAACTTGCTATTCAAAAATCCAGGAGGTTGTTCAACAAACACCTCTTCTTCCAAATAACCGTTAAGAAATGCAGTCTTAACGTCCATTTGGAATAATTTCATTCCTTTATGAGCTGCGAAGGCGATGAGCAAGCGAATAGCTTCAAGTCTTGCTACTGGAGCGAAAGTCTCGTCATAATCAATCCCTTCTTGTTGATTATAACCCTGAACGACCAATCGAGCCTTGTTACGAACTATAACTCCTGAATCATCCAATTTATTTCTGAATACCCATCGAGTACCAATCACAGTTCGACTAGGAGGTCGTGGCACAAGGTGCCATACTTTATTACGTTCGAACTGTTGAAGCTCCTCTTGCATAGCCACAATCCAGTCGGATTCTGCAAGAGCTTCCTTGATGTTGGTAGGCTCTATGGTAGACAGAAATGAATAGAATGAGCAAAAGTTATTTAAAGTTCGCCTAGTTTGAACTCCTTTAGTCAAACTTCCTAGGATACTATCCATAGGATGAGAACTCATATATTTCCATTTCTTAGAGTTCCTAGGCTCATTATCATCTGATGAACTCTCACTTTCCTCAAATGATTCAGAATCAGGATTGGTTCCCCCTGAGTTGGACTCTGGGGTTATAGCTGAAGTTGGTACAACTTCAGTTACACCATCTTGGTTCTGGTTCAAAGTTATAGCATCATCAGCAATAACTTCCGTTTCCTTTTCCTTGTTTTGAGAAGAGACATTCGTATCATCAACAATTGTCTCAGTTCTCTGTTCAAGGTCATTTGCGGATTTATCAAGTTCATCATTGATTCCTTCAATCACTTCTTCATTATTTTCTGGCACGTCATCTCTGGAGAGGCGAAAGTCTGGATCATTCATGTCCTCTTCTTCATTCTGTTCAACTTGCTCAGGCACATTATCTTCATCAAATACAACATGAACACTTTCTTCTATGCACAAAGTTCTTTTGTTAAAAACTTTGAAAGCTTTACTATGATTAGAATAGCCAACAAACACAGCTTCGTCACTTCGTGGATCAAATTTGCTCAAATTACTTTTTCCATTATTATGGACAAAACATTTACTCCCGAAGCAACGAAGGTGAGCTATCTTGGGTTTTCTCCCTCTTAAAAGTTCGTAGGGAGTCTTTTTGAGAATAGGTCTAATCATAGCTCTATTGTGCACATAGCATGCAGTACTAATGGCTTCTGCCCAGAAACTTTTAGGAAGGCCACTACACAAAAGCATAGTGCTGGCCATGTCCTCTAATGTTCTATTCATACGTTCCACGACACCATTTTGTTGTGGGGTTCGTGGTGCAGAAAAGTTATGTCCTACACCATTCTCCCTACAATATTCTATAAAAGCTTGATTATCAAATTCGGTGCCATGATCCGTACGAATGGAAACTAACTTTTTATCATACTTGTTTTGGGCTAGCTTCATTAGTACTACAAACTCATCGAAAGTTTCATCTTTAGTAAATAGAAAGATAGGCCATACATACCTGGAGTAGTCGTCGACTAGGATGAATACGTACCTTGATCCACCGCGGCTTCTAACTTTCATAGGTCCACATAGATCCATGTGTACCAACTCAAGTGGACGCTCTGTACTTACTACTCTTTTCGATTTGAATGAAGATCTAACTTGTTTACAACGGGCACATGAGTCACACATCTTTTCTTGTTCGAATTTGATTGAGGGTAAACCCTCAACTAAATCCCAAGACTTAAGTTTCTTTAAAATCGTTGGACTGATGTGTGCAAACCTCTTGTGCCACAAGCATGAATCATCCACAGTGACTTTCATGCACGTAAAGGAACTTGTAGTGACTTTGTTTAAATCAATCATATACACGTTCCGTTTACGTAGACCTTCTAAGATAACATTGCTAGTTCCTTTAACTATGATACGACAAACATTTGAATGAAAAACGACTTTGTTGCCTTTGTCACATAGTTGAGAGATACTTAGCAAGTTATGCTTAAGGCCATCTACCAGATAGACGTTATTGATAGCATGTGAAGAAGATATACCAATCTTACCTACACCGATTATGTTGCCCTTCTTGTTGTCTCCAAAGGTGACCTTGCCACCGTTGAAGGGCTCTAGTGAAAGAAAAAGATTCTTGTTTCCGGTCATGTGTCTCGAACATCCACTGTCGAGATACCATAGATTATTTTCTTTCACTATTACCTGCAGGAGAATCAAATACAGCTTTTAGGTACCCACGCTAAGTTGGGTCCTTTGTGGTTAGTGACTCTATATATTTGATCCTTCCTAACCCATACCTGTTTGACAATTCTTTTCTTCTTAGGATAGGGTTTGCTAGGTTTATTATATTGATTGTTGTTACGACGCACATTAGGTTTAAACGACTGCTTCTGACTCACATAAGGTTTAGATTTTGAAGGTACAGATGTGTAATCGAAAGCCATGTCATAAAACCATCTAAACTCATTATTTTTAACCTCATCACGTTGAGGTTCAGATTCGGACTCACTAGACACGTCATGTTCTTTCACAAAATCAGTTTGACTTTTGTTATCGTTGACATATTTGACACAATTATCTTTAACATGACCGTTGTGACCACAATAATTGCAAATCAGATATTCTGAAAGATTGACATACTTCCTTCTTCTGAAATCACGGTCAGAAGGAGTGGATTTGCACTTATCGTGGTCTCTACGACTATAGCATTCATGACCTAGACCTTTCTTCATGTTATTGTTAGACTGTTCGGTAAGGAAGTCTAAGACCTTCTGACTTCCTTCCCACTTATCATGAACTTTTCGTGCATGTAGGAGCAATTCCTTCAAAGACTGAATTTCTTTTTGACACGACGAATGATCTACATTCAAGTCTTTGGAGGGATTGTTCTTTTTGAAATTTTCACGAAAATCATTGAAACGTTTATTCAAGATAAGTTTCTCCTCATTATGTTGACTTTTGGCTTGGGAGCATTCAGCCTTCAAATCTTTCAATTGCTGAGACAGAAAAGAATTTACTTTCTCATGATCAAGAATAACAACTTCCTTCGCCTTAGCTTGAGATTGTAAAAGCTCATTGACTTTCTTCAATTCTAAAGTTATAGCTTCATTAGCCATAACTTTGGCTTGAAGGTGCTTAATGTTGAGCTTCAACTCTGAGACTATAGCTTCATTAGCTATAACTTTAGACTCAAGAGCTTCTTTCTCAACATTTGTCTTGTCTGAAGTTATAGCTGAAGTTGCCATAACTTTAGACTTGAGCTTTTTATCTTTGGCCTTTAGAAGTTGGTTTTCCTCAGCAATATCAAGAATTTGTTCTTTAAGATCTTTCAATTCTAGACTCTGCTCATGACAATGATCTAAGGCTTCTTCAAAATACTTAATTAAAGACTTTTTAGATAAATTCTTAACTTGCTTTTTAAGTTCAAGATGACTAACCTCTTCGTCATCTTCTGAATCTGGTTCTGAATCTGAGTTGCCAACAAGACACATCTCGGATTCGCTTTCATTGTCACTGTCAGAAATTAGGCCAAGACTGACGTTGCTTAGACACAGGTTGGCGACTTCCTCTTCCTCTGACTCGTCGTCCTCTGTGTCGAGATCTCCCCAGCAATAAGCCATCATCACTTGCTTGAATTCCTTCTTGGTTTTGTCTCATTGATTTTTGTCTTTGATTTTCTTCCATGTAGGGCAATCTTTGATCATGTGATCATTATCCCCACATTTGAAGCAACCATGACTTGAAAGAGACCCTTTTGACTCAATTGGCTTTTTGTAAGATTTATTAGTGTTATTGTTAAACGTTTTCCCTTGTGGTTTATTAAAGAACTTTTTCTTAAAACGTCTAGCAAATAACATTGTTTCATCTTCAAGATCCGAATCTTGTCTTTCACTAGATTCGGCCTGTAAAGCCACCTTCTTGCTATTACTATCATTTGCCGCATCTTCATCAAGAGTAATCTCATGAGCCATTAGGGTTCCAAGTAGCTCTTGATAAGATAGTTCAGATAGATCTTTACATTCCTCAATTACCGTCACCTTAGGTCTCCATCGTTTAGATAGACTTCTAAGGATCTTCCTGGCAATTTCCTCGGAGTCAAAAGTTTTTCCAAGATTTTTCAATTCATTAATGATACTGGAGAAGCGAGTAGACATGCTGTCAAGCGATTCATTTTGTTCCATGGAGAACAATTCGTATTTTCGCATCAGTAGAGCTATGCGTTGCTTTTTGACAACAGTTGTCCCCTCATAAGCTAACTCAAGACCATCCCATATTTCCTTGGCAGTAGAACTAGATGAGAAACGATCAAATTCAGTATGGGTCATGCCGTGTTGCAACAGACTAATAGCCTTTGAATTTTTCTCAGCTTTCTTATAATCTGCCTCAACATAGTCATCTTCTTTCTTTTCGATGGAAGTGCCTGTAGCCGTTCCAAGCATGATCTTATTAGGACCATTCTTAATGATTAGCCAACACTCCCAATCGTTACCCTTTATAAAATGGGTCATCATATTTTTCCATAGACTGTAGTTCTTCCCATCGAATACGGGACACTTCAGATGTTTGGAATCCATTAAAATAAAAATAAAAAGATAAATAGATCAGACTCCTTGCTGTAAGGCAATCAAGAGCACGAGGCTCTGATACCAATTGTAGAGTCTATTGATCGAATACGAAAGAGGGGGGGGGGGGTGAATTGAGTATTAAAAACTAGCCCCACTTTTCGATTTATATGATATGTAATTAATTATTTGATCTTATGAATTAAAATCAACTAATTAATTAATCAAAGTAAGCGCGAATAACGAAATAACGAAAAGTAAAGAGATAAGAGAGAGGCACACGATTTTTGAAGTGGTTCAGTTTCACACGTTGAAACCTACGTCCACTATTCTCGATTAATAATTTTTAGTACCTTTCTACGGATGACAAAAATTACCAACCCACTCGTATAATCAACACTATGATTATAACTCAGATGAGTATCGCTAAATACCCTATACTATCTTACGCTAATAAGAAAGTACAATATAACTCACACAGATTCCCGTTAAAGACTTGTAAGCTTATAATGATGTACTATTATCCAATAACGTATTTCACTCAAGCGATTGATAATAATTGATGCACGACTCTTTTAAAAACAAACTCTAAAAATAATAAATATTTGCTCAAAGGTTTGCTTTAAAACGATTTTGGAAAATCAATACAAATAATAGATGTGCCGTGTGAATTCGTGTATGTCGTGTATATGTCGTGTCAAATAAAGAGTAGTATGTGAATGAGTATTTATAGAAGAAGAATCATAATAGATCTAAAACCCTAGTATAATATTTAATAAAGATACTTATCTTATCATAAAATAATATTTGCTAATCTTATAGAAATATCTTTATCTCAAAATATTATTTGGTTTGTCTTATAGAAATATATTTATCTTGATATCTCAAAATATTTTTGTAAAGATATATTAGAATCCTAGATTAGGTAAACGAAGGAACACCGAGGTTGGCGCAATCCTCTAGCTACGAAACCCTAGGAGGCACTCAACCCTAGTGGCACAATACTAGGTTTCCACAAACCCTAAGATGGCTTCAACCCACTCTTTTTATGTGCCCCTCCTTCCACTTGTTCGCACGCCCCCCATTTCATCCCTCGTCCTCGGTCTTTCTCCCCCCCTCTGTTCTCCTTGCCCCCGCCCTGGCCTTGTGTTTCCTCTCATGATCCTCTCTTCCCTCCTTACTCCCCTCTCCATCCTCACCCCTCCTTGTTACCCTTTGTTGATCCCCCCTTCTGCAGCGTCCCCCCCAATTGAATTTATTTCCAAAATCTGCATCAATATTTGTTATCATTCCAATCATAGACTAAAGCTATAACTTTTGAACATAAAATCTCTCGAATGGAATAGTTACCGAATGACGACCTATACTATCTAATCTTCACAAAGATCTTCAGTAGACGGATCATCTCTTCATCTTGATCACAAAGACCCTCCATCTCGAGTCTTGTGTAGATTTATGTAGATCTTGTTTGAAGCGATTTTGTTTAAAGTTATGCCTGGTTAGCTATAACTTCCAAGTTCACTTCCAAAGTTATTCCTGAAGTTGTTATAACTTTGTCTCACAAACTTTATCAAAGTTATGCCTAACTTTGATCTTTCTTCTCATAATTGTTTCTAGCTATAATAAGACTAAAGCACACAATTACACGCATATGATATATCGAGTAAAACATATTATTACGTAAACACATGTCATTATCAAAACTATCAAATTGGTCAAGCACTTGAGTTAATTTATTTTACAACTCCTTGTAAATATAATTAACTAATTACCTCTATCTCAAAACCTCAACGAATTTAGTAATTTAACGATTAATTACTAAGTTAAATCTTATTTAATCGTATTAAAATAAGATATAAATTTATTAGTCAATTATCGCATAATTGAAAAAATAAACTTAATCGAATTTGAGTTCTTAACTCAATTTCTAACAAGTAAACTCTCGTACATATCGAATATATGTAATGTACTAATTAACTGTATCATATACAAATAATTAGTTATTATTTGGGTATCATCCTATAGGTGTGACCTAAAGGGATCAGTTGATTACCGCCGTCATACGACAATAACGTCAAACTCTAGTCAGCCAAGCGTTACCGATTTACGTTAATCAACTGACGTGGAGTATCAAAATATACTAATCATGCCACGTATATTCCAAATGAGATTTATAATATAAATGCACTATTGTGGAGGACACTTACTCCAACAATCTCCTACTTGTCCGATACAAGTTGTGCATGTAGCAACACTATTGCGGAGGACTCCTCCTCCTAGAATTTCTCCCACTTGTCTCGACAAGTTGTGTGCTAACGATTCTCTTGTCTCTTTTGCGTCACATCCTCCCACTCATTGCAAGGTGTCTTACAGGTCGCACTTGCAATTGAAATTATAAATAGAGTGGTTTTCTCGATCTGGGAGAGTAACTGTCTGACCGGAAAATCTACCAGAGATCTCTTCCGAGCGTGGCCACGCATTTCCAGTTACGACTCCTCGAGTGGCCCGAAGATGTTAATACCCAACGTGGGTGGACAATTCCTGTTGACCCATCTTACACTGTATGATGCAGATCACCATGACCCAGAAGATGTTCATCGGCCTCCTTTCACGGCACGACCTAGGACAAAAACCAAAGTCAATCGGAAACTACACCGACTCAGGTAAATGGTCGCCAGTCTTAAAGAATCGACTCATAGGAATAAAATAGAAATCCCCGCCACGACCAGGCTTCAACAATTTTGATAAGGGACTCTATTATGGTCACTGCCCGACATAGTGTCTCCACAGTCTGTCTATGTAAACGACCAGTCATCTCCATGACCCCATGGTGCTGAACCAACCATCGATCGATTTACAATCTAGTCACTTCGAGACGTCACCTCAAATGAGTGACTAGGGACAAAACACTAAGTTCATCCTGTTCACTTGAATTGGGTTCAACTTTTCTTTCAACCAATTCGGATAAACAAAGTATTAAAATTTAGTCTAACTAAATAAAAGAGTTTTTTTTTTTTTTAATGAAACTCTAACAATGAATGCGATTATCAAATATTTGGAAAAATTGATACGCTATCAATAATTTCATATCTCATAATCTCTAGCAATTCAGGTATATATTTCAATCCCATTGAAATGACATGACTATCATGTTCAGCCTGCAAAATGCATGGCTAATGGATTAGCAATACTTGCATCTTTCCCATCGTTCGGATTGCTATTTCTCTTTGTCTACGTAATCTCATATTACATAAAACTTTATGAGTACGCGTCTAGGTTTGAATCTAGACTTAGGACTCTTGGCCTAAATGTAGCTCCCACTGTTTTACCAGTATCATGGAATAGGATATACAACTACATGAACTACTTCTAGTCCCTCCAATACAGTCCAATCCACGCTACCTTCATATGCATCATCATATGACACAATGTACTCCATTTCCGTTGTGAAATCCGCAATGATAAACTGCCTGGAACATTTCCAGCGGATACATGACATTTATATTTTAAAATGTCATTCCTACTTGGAACCTTTCCAATAGTCTTTTCTGCTTGGAACTCTTCCAACAGATAAATCTTCTATAAAACACAGCCAGCTCGTGATTTCAAATCACTTTGATCAGTTTGGAAATTGAAGTCTGTGTAAACTCTTACACACAACTCACTATAAATTCCAAACGTATGAAACATATCTTTAGTCCTTCGCAAGTACTTAAGGATGTTCTTTATGGCTATCAAGTGACTCTCACTTGGATTTAATTGCAAATGATTTGTCATACTCAAAGCATGCGAAATGTCGGATTGAGTATACATCACAGCGTATATAATTGATCCCGCAGCGGAAGCAAAAGGAATCAATTATGATGTGTTCAACTTCCTTGAACTAGTCAAAGATCTTATCAACATAAGAATTTTGACTCAATGCTAATATCCTTTTAGATTTATCTCCATAAATCCAGATATCTAAAAGATGTATTCTACTTTTCCAAAATCTTCCATCATCTAAAATGATCAATATGTCTCCACATATAAGACTGATGAAAATTATATTACTCCCACTAAACTTCATGTATAAACATAATTCCTCGAGATATCGAGAAATATTTTGCAACATGATTGACACACTAATTCCAACTCTTTAGTGCTTAGTTAAGACATACTCTTAAGCTTGCAATAGGATCTACGAACCCACAGGTGAATATAAAATATACTACCTCTTCTAGAATCGTATTCAAGAAGGTGGTTCTTGAGATCCAGTTGACATCATACTATTATGATATGCTGTAATCGCTAAGTATATTCGAATGGATTAAAGAATTAAGGTTGGTGCAAAACTCTTTGCCTACCAAGTTATCTTTGAAAACATTTTAATGTTCATCCATGCAAATTTTGATCTTAAAAATCAATTTACATTGAAGAGGTCGTACTTCTTCAAGTAAAATTTACCAGGTCACATACCTGACCATCATGCATGGAGTCCATTACGAATCACATGACTCTAAGCCATAGCAAGAAGTTAGGACGAGAAACAGTCTTTTATAAGTTACAGATTAGAATTCATCGCTATTAAGGAGTGATAAAATTCCACCGGACCTCCTAGGTTCCGAAGAAACAACTACTGAACAAGCAATGAGGAAAACTTTTTCCGGACCATATGCTCAGTTTGTGGCTCTTGAAATATTTTCTCCCACTCTGTCTTTTCAAGAAATAATCGTATTTTTATTGAAAGACAGCATCACGAGTCACAAACGCTTTGTTCTCGTGGTCAATGTGGATTTATTGAGCACTTGTTTCATTCAAATAACTTATAAATTAGGTACGCTACCTACCCATATCGTATATGGAATGAAATCACACTGTTTTAAATGTGTTTTAATATGGTGGGAAAAGAAATAGCAGACAAAAATATTAAGATCCCAAGGTTAGTCAAATGGCTCATTTTGACTTGACAAAGACAAAACCATATCGTATACGGTTTTTGTATCACTATTCAACAACACCTTATCTCATAATGTATGTTAGAGAAGTTAACTCGTGAAACTATTTCACAATACTTTTGGTGAAAATCAAAGTCAATACTTAAATATTTACAGTTACGATTTCATCGTAAGTGCTTGTCTAATACTCTTGGTGATTAACTACTTCACATTGAAGTTCTTTGAACTTTTCAAAGATTTCTCATAGCACCTCATTAAGTAGAATCAAATATAATATCTACTTAAATCGTTGGTAAATAAAGTGAAATAGTCATAACCATCTCTGGTTGTGTTTGTTATTGGACCACGCAAATTCTAATGAAATAGGGCCAATAACTCACTAGCTCGATTTCCTTTTAAATAAAAAGGGCACAAATCATCTTGCCTTGAATACAAGATTTGCACGCACTATAAGATTCAAAATCAGATGGTTTAGGGATAGTTGTCAATACTAGCCTTTTAATGTGCTACACAATCCAGAATTAAGATTAGATTAGGGTCACCAATTTTGAGCCTTTACAATCTATATGACAAGTAATTACTAGTTTAGGTCAAGAATATAATTATCTTTGATTGGTATGGGATAACCATTGACCAAGTATAGGCATAAAAAGATACAACGCTTGTTCTATTCACAAAAGTGAAACACTTGTGTCGTACACAAAAGTGTATACTATATTCTTTATTTAGAGGTCATGTACATAATAACGTTTATTAAAGTATACCTCTAAATCCAAAACTAGATTGATCACATTATAACTTTCATATGTTTCTATAGAAATAAAACTACAATAGTTATATTTCCCTTGTAGGTCGACATTTAATCATGGTTACTCGTCGCACGAATCATTATTATATGCATTGAATACATTGATGAAAACCATAATAGGTATCTAATACCTAAAAATTGCATTTAGCAAAATAAATGTCGATCATATAGATATTATGGGTGACAATAGTACACCCAATTTCTAACTCTTTAGAAAACTTGGGGCAGATTCTTTTCTTGTGTCCTACACTGTAAAATAGAATCGTCAAAAGTTGGGTTCGACACCTTGCTTGGGTTTTGACTTTTACTATTCAAAATAGTCTTGCCTTTTTTCCCTTGCCTTGTGTCAAAGTCGAGCCAACCTACTCTTGAACCTCGTCTTAACAATTAAGAATATAAACATCATTCTTAGTGCTCCCACTCACTTTCATGAATCGCTACTTAGACAAGTATATTAGAATTATAATGAAGACTATTCTTCATTTCATTCACGGTTTTACCTTCAAAAGGATAAAACTTTCATGAAGTGTCTACGGTTTATGGTTATTCATGATTTCAAATAAATCGATTAACCTAGTCGTCCCAACTGATTTTGGCCTCTTTTGAGGTAAGCCTCGATAAGGAGCATTATGACGACATACCAAAAAATTAAAATATTTTCGTTGGAGCGGAAAAATTGATGTACCATTGTTATGAGAAGACGTCACTAAAAATCAAAACGTTTTTGACTAAGTGTGACTTATTCATTTACTCTTCATAAGAGACATTTGCAATGGTGAATATGAGGATCAAAAGATAAAATTCATTTTGTCTTTAGCTACGGTGGTTTAAACGGAGATCGCAATCAAAATGCTATCGTATAAAATAATGGAAACTCCTTTCCACGATTGAACGGATTTACAAGTTCGTAGAAGGATAAAATATTTGTCATTTGCGCGTATAAAATATATATCAACGGAAAATAAACATTCATTGCTTAAATATAATTTACTTGTAAAACAATTTTAACAAGTCACTCATATAATGACCCCTCACAAAATTATATAAGTGATTCCAAGACCCATATTTAAACAAAAATAGTCATCGCATGCTACCTTTTTCTAAAAATGGTAAGTCAATACCTGACTAATTCTACACTTAGAATTCTTGGTTGACGGATTTCGGTTAAATCCATCTCCTAGTCCCAAGATAACGCTTATCTCGTTGAGTCCAATCCAATTTTGGCTTGTGATCGCATCACCCTACTTACCCGAGGTAAAAAGGGACCCACGAGCGTGGTAGCCCTAATGAACACGGGGTTCATAGGTGTTACTAATTGGTAAGGCTAAATCTCAATTTTTTTTTTTAAGTTACGTGAGAGGTCTTGTCAATTTTGTTATTAATTCCCTATAAGCGAACTAAGTCGGTGAATATTGAATAACTTTGAATTGACAATCGAGAAATAAAGATGCATGTTGGCGATTTTGGTATGAACGGAAAAATAAAGCAAGCAATTAATAAATCCTAGTATGGTCACCTAGCTAATCTAATTAACTAGTAGATTACAAAATCGGAAACCAACTCCTTGGCCCCTTGCCTCTTCATGGCACAGTCTTTTGGAACACCGACTTCGGGAATCTCCGTCTTCATAATAATTAATTACAAAAAGATACAAATAAAATTCCTATTATACATTTGATCTAAAAATGAAATTAAATTATTACAAACGGCGATACGAGATCGCAAATAAAATTACAACCAAATCGTTATTCCCTTACATTACGGGTAATACCGATTAAAATAATTTAGGCCATACTAGGTACAACTTCCATTAAAAATTAAATAAATGAAATTCATTCATTCAACAATAACAACATAAATAAAATGCTGTAAAAAATCATGCCAAAATCGCCCTTGATACTTATCATGCTCATTCTAGCTCGGTTTTATGGATTTTATCGATTTTTACCCATTAAAAATCAATAATCAACACTTAAATCGTATTTAAGCTCAAATTAATTATCTAAACTGATTTAGAACTCAAAATTAGTCCCCACTAACTTTGTTTGTATTTAATTAGTTTGAATTGATCACATTTGCTAAATATAGAGGTTTAATCATCATTTATGAAATAAACCCAAAATAAAATATAAAACTCATAAAAATTTGAAACCAAAAAATTTTGTACATTCTGGAACATTTCCAGGAACTCTAAAAAACATAAAATTTGTCCAAAAATTTTGAATAAATTTTATGAACAAATAACATAGTATTCAACGGTTTTAAAACCATTAAATATAGTAAAATCGTGAAACAAATTATAAAATTTCACCAAGATGATATAAATCAGATTATAAAATGTACCAAAAATTTTCAAGACCATAAAATGACGTTTCAATTTTATGATCATAATAATCTCACTTTATTGACTTTTATCTTATTAAAATCAATCATGATGCAAAACTTAAGTAACAGTCACGAAATTTTACATACAGTATTTAAAACATTCATTTAATATCATATAAAAATTTCATGGCCAGAATCAACATGCAACTATTTTTAGTTAACTTTTAACATAAAATATGCATATTAACATGATTTAAAGGCCATAATTCAAAATAAATAGCAAATTAATCCATAAAATCACCAAATTTGACCACAACCATTTTGAGGTCAGTAGGTATGCATGCAAATCAAAAATTTCGTGCAAACCAATTTTTAACACAAATTTTCAATTTTACCCAAGTTATCGTATAACTCGATTTTAATGCTTAAAATCAACATGCATGTAACAATTGAGCTCTGATACCACATGAAAGTCCTAGACCTTTAATTAGACTCCTCTAATTAGTTCATTAAATTACATTAACTTAATGATTTAGGATCTAGTTATCATGCATGCAAATATAAAAGCATAAAAGAAAAGATAAGACGAAAACATCCTTACATTGAGAATTTTCGGTTCAATATGGGCACAATAAGAACTCCTTCTTATTGTTCTTGAGCATGAAATTAAGTGGATGATCCTCCAAAATAACCTCCAAAGTAGAAGGTCTCCTTCTTGTTGCACCCAAGATTAAACCCAAATAATCTTACCTTATTATTAACTAGATAATAAGTAAGATAAATACTACTAATATTATTGTATTACTACACTAGTAATATGTAGAGAATATTAGTATATATGAGAGTTTAGAGAGAAGTTGAGTATATTAGAGAGATGTTTCAAAACAAATGAAAAACAAGAAGTGAAGTAATGAACAACCAAAATGCTCTATTTGAGTCACTTTGGCCGGTCATATTACTCACCAAAAGAGGTGATTTTCTTCCTTATTTTATTGTCATGCAAAGTGGTAATGTGTTGTAGTGAATAAAATGATTTTAGGTTTACTATTCATGTCATAAGCACATGTTGCTTGTGAGTATGAATAAGAGCAACCATCATCACTATCCACTACATACCAACCGGCCCTGTGAGCCTTATTTTGGTCCATTTTGATTTTTGATATTTGTCCCACAAATACTTATTAATCATATGCTTAATTATCTTGTATAATTAAGTGTTAATTTGATCATATAACAATTATATGATACAAATAAATGAATAATATGTACTTAACATTTTAAGTAATATTTTACCATTATATCAATATATAATGGGTCCTACAATGCTTAGTTAATTTATTTTACAACTCTTTGAAAAATATAATTAACTAATTAACTCTATCTCAAAACCTCACAATTTAGTAATTTAACGATTAATTACTAAGTTACAATCTTATTTAAATCGTATTAAATAAGATATAAATGTATTAGTCAATTATCGCACTAATTGACTAATAAACTTAAGTGGAATGAGTTCCCAACTCAATTTCCAATAAATAACTCTCGTAACTAAACGTACATATCAAATATATGTAATGCTCTAATTAAACTGTATCGTATACAAATAATTAGTATTCTATTTGGGTCTCATCCTATAGGTGTGACCTAAAGGGATCAGTTGATTACCGCCGTCATACGACAATAACGTCAAACTCTAGTCAGCCAAGCGTTACCGATTTACGTTAATCAACTGACGTGGAGTATCAAAATATACTAATCATGCCACGTATATTCCAAATGAGATTTATTATATAAATGCACTATTGTGGAGGACACTTACTCCAACACCTTCATCCCGTTCATAGCCTCCATACAATCGGGCCTCTCGTAACACTTGAGCCACGATCTCACAGGCTTGGCCTCCGTCCAACTACTATAAGCCACGTGCCCACCGAAACTACGTAAGACGTTGAGGTGAACCGGTCCACCCTCAACCACGCCACTAAGACGCCAAGACAAATCCCTCTTCGTCTTCTTCCTCCCCGTGCTAGATGAACCCTGACTAACCGGCACATATCGTCCTCTACAAACCTGTACCACC
The DNA here is from genome assembly GCA_022085475.1 of Heliosperma pusillum. Taxonomy (NCBI): domain Eukaryota; kingdom Viridiplantae; phylum Streptophyta; class Magnoliopsida; order Caryophyllales; family Caryophyllaceae; genus Heliosperma; species Heliosperma pusillum. The sequence goes on along the minus strand of JAIUZE010045501.1, from coordinate 33,336 downwards.
GTCTTACCTGTTGGTTCGGATGCCTGGTTCTCCAAAAAACACTCGTCATCGGGCTGCTCCGCCGTCCCCTCCGACTCAGATCCTGAACCGCCGTGAACATTACCATCATCAAAGTCACCTACCCTATAAAAAAGCGACTGAAATCTGTCTCGCTCACAGCAGGCGGGGTCGTAGGGGCAACGTCCATACCCTCTGACCGAGTAGGACGAAAGACCTTTCCGGGTTGACGCACTCCGGGTACACGCCGCTTAGATGCCGTTACTTTTTGGCCTTTCGTACGATCAGGGACCACCATTATGTTTTTTTCTTTATCAATCTGCATATACGATATTATAACGTTATAGACAATCGACAAACAAACACAAACTCATTAAAAAAAACATTTGAAATAACGAGAATAAAAAGCGATCATAAACATATAAACATATAAAACGTTCTTTCAAAAGCGATCATAAACAAACATATAATAACAAATATTATAATTTTACACGAATTAAATTACATATGATTAAACAAATAATCATCGTCAACGTTCAAAACCATCGAAAACAAAGCAAAAACAAAAAATGTCCAGGGTGCACGTTGGTGTTAAGGACCAACGTCCAGCCCACACGTTGGTCATCAACACCAACGTCCAAACCAGACGTTGGTCACTAACACCAACGTCTGGGCTGGACGTTGGTGTTGATGAGCAACGTCTGGGCTGGACATTGGTCCTTAACACCAACGTGCACCCTGGACGTTGGTCATCAACACCAACGTCCAGCCCAGACGTTGGTGTTAGTGACCAATGTCCAAAAATTCGTCTTTTTCTTTACCAACAACCAAAGTTGTCTTCCAACAACATAAATCTAATAAACCTCTTTCACTACTTCCACAAATTTCGCCATAATACATTTCCAACATGCAAAATCATCTCAAAAACCGTCTTCAACAACATAAATCTAAAAGCCGTATTCAACAACTATAATCCAAAATTCAAATCATAAAAGCAAACCACAACACAAATTCAAATCAATTAAACATATACATAAACAAATTCAAAACATTTAAACATATTAACAACCAAATTCAAATCAATTAAACATATTTCAATCTAAAAACTATTTCAAAAATAAAAAGAAAACACATACTCCCTCCCATCCAAACCAAATGTTACATGGGAGGGAGCACAAGTTTTAAGAAAATATTGAAAAGGGAAGGGTAGTATTGGAATGAAAGTAGGACCACTTGAATATTAAATGTTAGTTGGGTGGGTGGGGTAATGGCATATTGTGTAAATATATAGGGTAAATGAGGAGTAGTTGGTCTTATTTGTTACCCAAAAAGGAATGGGTAGTGTGGTTTGGATGGTCCAAATAAGGTAAGTGTAACATTTGGTTTGGATGGGAGGGAGTACTTACTTTGCAAGGCCGGCTGGTTCGTGGTGGTGGCGGTGGCTGCTGGTAGTGAGGGCGACTGGTGGTGAGTGATGGCGGCAGTGGTGGTGTCGTGGTGGTGGGGTCGGGCTGGTGGTTGTACGGGAAAAGAGGGAGGGGAGAGTGAAAGAGAAGAAAATGTAGTTAGAGAGGAAAAGGGTAGTACGGTCTTTTTTATGGAAAAACGTCGACGATGTTTTATAAAACGTCGACGATGTTTCGTAACCTACTAAAACAAATTTCTAACTAGGTGGGACCCCCACATTTTGACTACACAAAAAGGAACATACACCGGATGTACTACCTCAATTTTAAGTTGTTTTTGAGCTAATGTGTATTTTTTCTGAGCTTTTTAATGTTAATAGGTCACCTTTTAATTTTTTTGCCATCAAAACTCAAATTAATTGAGTTTATATGTAATGTTTTTTTAATTATATTATATTTTTTTGAGCTTAATGTTTAAGTAAACTAACTCATAAACTTTGTAGTATAACTCATAATCTTTAAAGTAAAACTCAAAAACTTTTTCATAAAGCTCATAAATTACACAGCTGGTGGTATTAACTCAGATGTATAATCTATTTATTGTCTTACTACATATCTACTTACTTTCTCTCATACTTTTGTTAAATAATTCTTCTCTCTCTCATGCTTTCATCATCTTCTTCTTAGTATAATTACATTTCAATAATTTTGTTTCTTTGAATCTAATATGAAATCATACATGACACCATCAACATATAAAAATTACAATTAGCATAAAAAAATACAAATAATCAATAAAAAGTGCGATAATCATACGATTTTTAAAAACAATTTTGAAATTCTGAAAGTTGTGTACATTTGTCCAAAAGAAAAAATTATACGATGAAAAATAATAGGTAAAAAAAATGATATATTGTAAGGAAGACTAAATGAGTCAAATAATTAGACAAAATTACTTATTGAAAAATAGAAAAATTAGAAGAAGAAAAAATATGAAGGCAGGTTGTTTCGAATTTAAAAGTAACCCGTGTATTATTTTGCACGGGATAAAAACTAGCGATGTAAAAAATAACTAAAGTGACATTATTCTCCTGTTAACTAATAAATGTTGAATTGTTGAGGTCCTCAAACCTTCACAAGGTTAAACTCTTGGAAATTTCCAAAGTAACCTTGAAGTTTGACAGTTTGCTCGGAATATCCAAATTTTTAACCCGAGAAACTTTAAGTGTCAATAACTCGGGTTTAAAACTCGAAAAGTGACTTTTTTTTTCAAATCGTTCATCTCTCTGAGAGCTACGATTTGGAAAAATAATTTGTCGTATTTGGATATCGTGGCTAGGAGTTTTTGTATGTCAGTTTTTTTCACCGAACAAACTTTGAGTGACCATATCTCTTGGTCACGAGTTCTGAACTCAGCAATTTTCTCTATCAAATCGCAGTTCTCAGAAAGATGAACAATTTGGAAAAAAATTTGTCATTTTCCGAGTTTTTAAACATGAGTTATGACAACTTAAAGTTTTTCGGGTCAAAAGTTTAGATATTTGAGGCAAAATCTCAAAGTTGACGAGTATTAAGAGAATTTTCCGTTAAACTTTAAGTCCTTCTATTATGGGAGACTCCCCATTCTACAATTCAAGTAAGTTCATTTTGAGTACATATTTCTTACGGAAAATTCACATGGTACCCCCGAGGTTTGCCATTTTGCACGAAATATCCAAAATTTTGATTTAGAAAACTTTAAGAGATCATAACTCGTGTTTACGAGATCATAAAGTGACGATTTTTTTTTTCAAATCGATCATCTTTCCGAGAACTACGATTTGAAAAAAAAAATTATTGTATTTGGATCCCGTAGCTAGGAGTTATTGCATGTCAAAGTTTTTTTGACCGAACAAACTTTGAGCGAGTATATCTCTTGGTTACCAATTCCGAAATCGACAATTTTTTTTTTCAAATCGTAGTACTTGGAAAGACGATCGATTTGAAAAAAAAAATCGTCACTTTCTGATCTCGTAAACACGAGTTATGACCTCTTAAAGTTTTCTAGATCAAAATTTTGGGTATTTCGTGCAAAATGGTAAACCTCAAGGGTACCATGTGAATTTTCCGTATTTCTTAATAATACTAAATCATTTACAGAATATTTTGTACATCCAAATTCCAAACTAATGAAATGGTGTAACTAATGAAATGCTCTAAACAAGCTTCGGAATAAATGACGCCATAACTAATTAACTATGTTGTGGAAAGTCATGCACCTTCTCTTGTTTATATACTTCACAAATGACCTTCAAATATGATGTGTATGATGTGAATGCGTTTTCTTTTCCGAAGCTATTATTCTCGTCGTTGAGTCTGTCTTTTATCGCGTTACTTTCATGCTCCACAACTGTTTGATGAATTGCCTCAATGACATAACATTGTTTTTTCTACAATTTTGTTTAATCAAGGGTTCCTATAATTCAAGTACTGTAGAGAAAACTTAAACATGTATTTTAGGAAGGATATCTTCAAATGTTAAATCTCTTGTAATCTCGATGTCATACTTGCAGATTGCTAGCACGACTGGTATACAGCCTTAGCGCGTGCTCTATGTGGGTAATTACTGCCATTTCGCGGTCATTACCTCAATAGTTTGGGTGTTTAAATATTTGTGTAATTTATCATCACTAACTTGGTCAGTTGTGATCTGCAGAATCAACTAATTGTGATTTTGCTCAAAATGGCTGATATTTTGAGCATCAAAGTTTCAGGTATGATACATATAATATGGATGGGTTGTGCTTTCATATATATGGCGGAATCTCTATCTACTGCATATTTTATAGTCCCTCGTTAATCTAAGGATTCAAGTGAGAAATTGCATTGATTCGAACTCGTTTATAACATTTCATGACTTTGTCTTCAGGGATGTGGTTATGATCCAAGTTACAAATTCCGAGCTATAAGGGTCCAAGAAATTTAAATTATTGTGCTATATATGTGCTTATTTGTGGAAATGAACTATTACGATCAAAGTTATAAATTTACTTGGAAAATCTCACAAGCTCATCACGTCTTACTTTAGCATGGACTCACCCAAAACTGTAGGAGTACTTTTGGTTCCACAGAAACTGCATATGAAAATTCTTTCATTCAAGAAATATCTAAATTAACATTGAAAGTAACTTTTTTTCCTATTATTGCTTGTGAAGAATCTACTGCTACAACAAGAATAATAACGAAACAGCCGCAATCCCAAATTTATTTGCTGTTGGCAAACATGAATTGGGAAAAATTAGAAGAGAAGGAAAGGAAAACAATATGATTAAGGAAACTGCTCCTTCGACTTGTATTTGTGGGTCACTTCTTTTCTTTTCCTTTTTTCACTATAAAACTAGATTTTATGCCCGTGCATCTACGTTAATGTCATTTTCGTAATTTTCCTATAACAGTTAACTTATAAAAATAAACTTTTAATTTGAAGTTTTAAGATTATAATAAAATATACTCCGTAATTTTTTAAAAAATAATATTGATATATTGATTCAACTTATTCTATTTTAAACACATGTTACCAACCTTATCGGGACTCAAGTTATATTTGATCTATATTATGACTCGAAAAATGATTCAAAGTACCTAAGAATTAAGCTCTTTAAGACAATGTTTAAGAAACTCAAAAGTTTTTGGGTTGATCACCTCACCTTATGCTAATTGTTCGATATGGGGCAATTCTACTATTTATAGTTATTAGTATATTCGTCACACATATATTGTTTTTCAATGTGAGATATATAACATACTAAGAATTACACAAAGTATATGCAAATAATATGAAATTCTATACTGTAATGATAACATTTTTTTTTACCACGAATCTAATTATATTATTTTCATAACTAATACAAAATTTTAAGAGCTCTTTAAAACAATACTCTCTCCGTCTTAATCATTTGTTTGCCTTTGATTAAAATACTCCTAAAAAAAGGCAAACAAATAAATGACTGGGACGAATGGAGTATTTGAGAGACTTAAATGACTCTGGATTCATCTCTAAGTTTCAAGGACGACTGTTATTTATAATCGCGTGATCATCCCAGCTTATGATATTTCTCCGATGTGGGACAATTCTTCTATTTATACATAGTATATTCACCACACTTACATTACTTTTCAATGTGAGACAAAAAACAAAATTGGTAGTTACCATTAAAATTATTATATATGATACTTTTCTAAATTAATTTTGATGATGTAAATTTCATTAAGGTAGAAATAATAATACAAACTTTGAAAATCTCTGAAAGATAATACTTGAAAGATTCAAAAGATTTTGGGTGAATATCTAAGTTGAAAGATGACTCATTTTCACTATGTTTTTTGTGAATTGAATGTAAAAAATTTTATATACAAATTATAAACACCACTTGAATATAATATAGGAAATGTATATTGAGATAAATAAAATATTTTTCACTTTATTTTTTAATGATATTTTCCTAAATTAATTTTTGATGATGTAAGTTTCACTAATGTGGATACAAATTTTTAAGAGCTCTCTAAGTTAGTATTTAAGAGACTCAAAAGATTATGGGTTGGTATCTAAGTTCCAAGGATGAATCTTATTTATAATTATAGGATCACCCTAGTTTATGATATTATTCTGATATGGGACAATATACTATTTATACGTAATATATTTACCACACTTGTATTATATTTCAATGTGGGACAAATAGCTTATTAAGTAGTACACCATCAAAATTATTACTTATATAGGATATTTTCCTAAATTTTCTAAATTAAGTTTGATTATGTAAATTTTACTATTGTGGAATTAATAATACAAAATTTGAAAGGTTCATTAAACCAATACTTAAGAGACTAAATGACTCCTATTTATAATCATGATTAGTATATATGTTTTCTACAAATACATTATTTTTCAATGTGAGATTAATAACACATTAAGTAGTTTATCATCAAAATTATTATTTATGATAATTTTCTAAATTATTTTTTAATAATGTAAATTTAACTATTGTGACTATTATAATTCCTTTTTGTTAAGAGCTCTCCAAAACAATAATTAAGAGACTTAAAAAATTGTAGGTTTATACCTAAGTTCAAGGATGACTCATATTTATAATTATAGGATCACCCTATGTTATAATAATTTTTCAATGTGGGACAATTTCCAATTTATAAGTAATATATTCACCACACATACATTATTCTTCAATGTGGGACTAATAACAAACTAAGTATTACACCATCTTTTTTCATATAATATTTATTTCTTAAATGTTACTAAACTGTTATATTAATATTAGAATAATAAAAAAATATTTTAAATGTCATTTATTAAATTTTTAAAGTCATTTATTAACATAACAATATAAAAAAAATAGTTTAAAAGCTCGTGCGATGATCATATTTATGATCACTCCACTTTATGATAATTTTTTAATGTGGTACAAATTTTGATATTTATACGTAGTATAAATTCACAAGTCACGATACCTACATTTTTTTTTCAATGTGGAACAAATAACACATTAAATAGTTTACCATCAAAATTATTATTTATGATACTTTTCTAAATTAATTTTTAATGATGTAAATTTCACTATAGCGAAAATTATAATACAAAGTTTAAGAGTTTTGTATGACAATATGTAAGAGGCTCAAAACATTTTGGGTTGAAACTTTAGTTCCAAATATGATTCCTATTTGTAATCATAAGATCACCGTTTAAGAGTTTTGTATGACAATATGTAAGAGGCTCAAAACATTTTGGGTTGAAACTTTAGTTCCAAATATGATTCCTATTTGTAATCATAAGATCACCCACCTTATGATGATTTTCTGATGTGAGACAATTATACTATGTATAGGTAATATATTCACCACAACTACATTATTTTTCTATGTATGACAAATAATATACTAAAAATTACACCAAATATGTTCAAATAATATGAGTTTCTATACTTTTCAGGGTTTTTTTTTCACCACGAATCTAATTATATTATCTTCATAACTTTTCTTACAATACTTCAATTTTTTTAATAATACCTTTTAAAATTAATTTTTGATGATGTAAATTTAACAATTGTGAAGATAATAATAGACAAACTTTTAAGAGATCTCTAAGACAATACTTAAGAGATTTAAAAGATTTTTGTTTGTTATATAAGGTCCAAGAATGATTCCTATATTTAATCATAGGATCACTCACCTTATGTTAATTTTATGATGTGGGACAATCTTACTATTTATACATAGTATATTCATCACATCTACAAACTTTTAAGAGATCTCTAAGACAATATTTAAGAGATTCAAAAATTTTGGGTTGATACATAAGGTTTAAGGATGACTCCTATTTATAATCATAGGATTGCCCACTTTATTATTTTTCCAATGTGGGAAAATTCTATTATTTATATGTAATATTTTTAGCACATCTACATTATTTCCAATGTGGGACAAATAATAGTTATAAATTTAACTTTTATTTAAAGAGTTTCTAAAAAGTTGAAAAGTTGATAATATTATTAGGAAAATAATTAATTTTAAAAAATATAATCAAAAGTTAAGAGTTTAACCATAACTTGGAAAGTATATGTATGAATATAATGTTGAAAAATTGATAATATTAAAATTCAATCTTTATATAATATAATATATTTTATTTAATATTTAATTAGCCTAATAAAATTATGTGTAAGGTAGTTTTATCAATAAAAAATAAAATAGTGTTTTGAAATAGTTGGAGACTCTCTCGTTGCCTGAAAAAAAAGCCTCTTTTATATATATATATTGATATTGATTAGGGGTTAAGGAGAATTATGGCGTGACATCTGATGAGTAGCCTCTTCAGTAGAATTATGTTGTGACAAAGAGGGCCTTGGAGGAACTTGCAATGAATCTAGAGGCCCTGCCAGCATTTCCACCACCCTAGTCATTGGCGGTCTATCTGAAGGATTTTCTTGAGTACACCACAAGCCAACCAAAATCATTTTCCTCAATGTTCCATTTTTAGCTCCATCTAGTATATCTTCATGAGCAATTTCTTCGGTTTGTTCCAGCTGGTTGTATATCCAATCGGGAAAATATTGAGAACTATGTCGAATTTGAGCGTTCACATTTTTTCGACAACCAACCATTTCCAAAACCAACATTCCGTAGCTGTAGACATCTGATTTATGTGAGGCGCCTCCAAAACTCTGGCGGTATACCTCAGGAGCAATGAATCCAACTGTTCCTCGCGGTTGTGACAAGGATACAGTACTGACATTCTGCTTCGAAAGCTTAGCGAGACCAAAATCTGCAATTTTTGGGCAGAAGTTTTCATCTAATAGTATGTTGCGAGGCTTAATGTCAAAGTGAACTATTCTGGTATTACAACCTCGGTGCAAATACTCTAGACCTCTTGCAATCCCGACTGCGATCTCGAACAATTTATCCCATGCCAGTGATTGATAGTTATTTTTCCCATTTATGAAGTTATCTAGAGATCCTTTAGGCATGTAGTCATATATGAGAGCTCTTTTCTGACCCTCCACGCTGAAACCCAGTAGCATGACAATATTAACATGATTAGTTCTTCCAATGCTTCTAACCTCATTGATAAAATCATCTGCATTTCCCGTAGAATTTTTCAAAACTTTGACTGCCACCAAATGACCATCCTGTAACTTGCCCTTGTATACTATGCCAAAGCCTCCTTCGCCCAGTTTTTCTTTAAATGAATTTGTTATTTTTCTTAGAGATTTGTAGGCGTATATTTTAGGTGTGAGGGATCCACATTTCTTCAATGAAGCATCGTTGTCCTGGTCGTTTGTAGCGTATCTCTTCTTGAAATAACAAGTCACAAGAACAGTAATAATGCCAAGCCCTAATAATCCTTAAAAAGAGATGAAAGAGTTAACAGGTCGCACATTGATAATGTGTGCTCTCGACCATTAGAGGTTTTGACACTTGTGGGGCACCATAAAATACACTTCAAGATTCAAAAATTAGCTTACCTAGAATTAGTCCAAAAATAATTCTGGTAACCTTGTGGGGAGTGGATCCTGCAGATCAATGTTTGAATGTTCAAAAGAAAAGATCACCTTGTTTATTTCTTAGTTTAGTTAATTGTTTCTGATTTACTTCACCTCTTCTCACATTGAGTGTAACCATTATGGTGAATTGCTAACATTAAAATCTTAATAGGATATAAATATAATGGTTGAGGCCCAACTATTATATTTATACCCTATTAAATCTCCATATTAGAGTGATTATTTGTTGGTCTAATCACTATTTGCAGATGTCTATTTTCCTTGGCCCTTGTTTGAAGGGAAAGGGAAGGATACAGTTTTTGTTGCTACGCATATAGAAATGATTCGGAAGAAGAATGACCGCCTCCCTTTCCTCTCCTATAATTGAATCCAAACAAAGGTTAAGGTTGATATAGAAGAGACAGATATTGGATTACTGGTTCATGTTTACGTTTATATCATCCATTATATAACAGACATGCCCAAAATAAAAAAAAGATCAAGGATTCATACTAATATCACCAGTACTGCATTTGGAATCATAAGGCCGATCAGGGCAGAAACAAGTAAATGTGGCCAGATCTGTATCAGAACCGCACTCCCCACCTGATTCACGACAACCATGACATAGCTCATTCTCCGCAATCCATTCTAGTCCAAAACCAGTTTTCAAAGCAATTTGCAATGATTTTATATCTAATATACTCCCATGGAGTGAGTGGCCAACCGACACCGTAACCACAATCCTATCTGGGCATGATTTATATAGACTTGCGACTTGGGATGAATCCATATTCTGGGTTATGATAAAACCTACTGGGCTATAAGGCTTGTTATAGGTTGTGTTAGCACTGCAGGATATCTCATTGTCTTTCTTCAAGGATGTTATGGGGCAGTTATACAGGAGGGTAATATTATCAAATATGGATGTATTTTTGTATAGACTCAAGTTTATGGTGGTATTGAACAAGGTTTGTGGGCATAAATCGTCCCAATAACTTTGCATAGCAACAAAGAAAGCATCTGAAGTAGCATCCTTACTTAGAATGTAATAAACTTCCCTGAACATTGAAATCTCAGGCAGGGAATTAGTCCTACAATTAGTCTTAAAACCAGGATAACCACAATATTGGGGACGGGTTATTCCATCGTAGAAAGGGTAGTTTAAGCTAATATTACCACACTGAAATGACATCCTACATTTCTTGTATTTCTCATCATTAGCATTAGCAGAGTTGTGGAGTTGCAGTGAAGAAAATAGTAAGAGAGTGAAGAATATGGTTGACTGGAAGTAAAGCTCCATTTTTTTTTTCTGCGTGGAAGGTTTCGGGTTAAATTCGAGCTTTTGTTTGGGATAGTTGTGTGTTATGAATCATTCAGTTCTATAGAAAGTAGGATGTAAAGGATTTAAAGGTAGATGAACAGGTCATACAAAGCTGCATTGGAAGTAAGTGCCTAGTTGTGCAGGTCTCCATGTACAACAAGGATCAGTGTACACACTCTACAGACAATACTCGTTAACTCAAAGTCAACGTCATTATTGTCTTCTATCTTTCTGAGCTGAAATGATAGTAACTTATTTACTTGAGCATATTAAGGAAGTTGGAGATAATGCAGAATTTGTCTATTTATGGGTCCATTACTCCATTACACATTCTTTCCTATTAAAAATTTCTATTGTTGAAAGTGCATTGTTTGAGCATATATCACCAGCTAATAAACTAGGATGTTGAAATGCCACTCCCTTACCCTATATAGCAACTACTTGGCAAGTTCTTAGTCACTTAGTTTTTTCGAGATTTTTTTATTTTCGATAGGTCTTTGTCTGGTTTTACTCCCTCAGTTTCAGAAATACTTTCCGAAATACAATGTAAAATTGAAGATAACTAAACATATAAAAGAATTTATTTGTTTTTAACATAATAATGATATAGTGGGACACGTGGGGGGTATTTATTTAGTAATAGCAACAAAAATTAACTCAATATTGAAATTGTGCCTTTAGGGGAAAAAATGAAAGGTATTTCTAAAACAAGCAAATCGTTAAAAGTGGAAGATATTTTTGAGACGGAGTGTAGTTTTTAGTATATATGTTCAAATGTGGCTATACTCTTTTCAATTTATTTTTGTTCCTGACAAATGATAAAAAATAAAGTTTATACTGTCATACTGTCATGTGTAGACAGCCCTAAGAACCGAAGATTTTGATGTGATGAAAAACATCCAAATGTACTATAGTTTCGCTCAGTTATTACGTTTAACTATTTTTATCATGATATCTGCAATCATCACGTAATAATTTTGTACAATTTCCTATAATTTTATTTGAATTTTCCCAAGTAACAGGAGTAATCTTTAAGGTTTTCGAGTTATATAAGTGCAATAAGGATAGCATAGTGAGATTTGGAGAGAAAAAGTCGTTTGTCTAGTGTGTGCTTCATCACAACACACTTCTCCATCAATTCTGACTTCATCCAGCACATATATAGCATGTCTCCGGAGTCTAGAAGCTAGCTCTCTTCTCTTAGCCTAACCGTGGCTTTCAAACTTTCCCGCCTTTCCATTTTTATGATACTTAATGCACTGCATTATTTGATCCGATGGTTTGTCCGAGTGAGCTATTATATTTTGTGTATCCATAAATTGAGGCTGTAAATCAAGGGTTATGTAAAAGAGTGAAAGAAAACCATTAAGCACTTAAACAAGAATATATGTTGTTTCTATTAACAATATTCCCTAAACAAACAAGTATCTTTGTAAATAAAGCAAATCCCGTCAATGACAGCAACATATCACTCGAGATATTTGAATATATATTTACTCAAAATAATAGAATACAAATCCTGTAAACATAGAAACAAATTATTGTACAATAATTTGCCTGCTAACCTAGAATGTACCAATAGAACTATTATATATAGTCTAGCATACCAATGTAATTATAATTAAGTGAATACAATACTACCTTTCATCTTATATGGTATCACACAGTCACAAACGATCCAACAAAACAACCCTCTATCACCTCGGTCCACGCTCCGCCACCTTCAAAACAGCCACACTAACCACCGTCCAACAACCCACCATCATGCCTACCACTGAAAACGCCATCCCAAACCCTCACGATGCCACCAAACCATTGACATCGCTCAATCTATCACACTGCGTAAAACTTACCTCCGTCAATTACACTTCCTGGAGGTTTCAATTGACACACATCCTTTTCGGATTCAGCCTACTTGGCTTCCTTGACGGCACCACTCCACCACCACCACCCACTATCACCTCAGCCGACACCACTGAAGCCCCCAACCACGCGTACCACACGTGGTTAAAACAAGATGGCTTAATACTAGGTGCTCTAATGGGCACCCTATCAACCACTATTCAAGCACTAATCGTCCGCGCAACCACCTCGAAAAAGGCGTGGGACATTCTTGCTCAAACATATGCAAATCCATCTCGTAGTCACATACTACAAATAAAAGATCGACTTGACTCGATCCTCAAAACCGCAGATCAATCCGTAACCGACTACATGCACGCAATTAAAGCGTGTATTGACCAATTGGCACTCATGGGAAAAGTCTTAGATCCCGAAGATATTATATCCAAAGTCCTCAAAGGGCTCGACTATAACCTATTTAAACCAGTAATTGATACGGTTCGAGCCCGAGATACTTCAATCACATTTGAAGCACTTCATGAGAAGTTGCTTCAACATGAACTACTAACAAAACAAACCCCAATCAATGACCCATTTCAACCTACTGCTAATTTAAATTATCGCTACACCAATCAATACCGCAACAACAATCGCCACAACACACATAACCCTGCACCATCCCACGGCTCAACCAACACCACCAGCAACCTGAACCACAGGCCTTTCAAAGGCCGCTGCCAATGGTGCAGGCAAGTTGGTCACGTCATTGCTGACTGTCCCTTGTTCCGAAAGCTCTTCCTAACCATTGTATTTCCTGCACCTCTAACCCGCCAACACCAGCCCATACCGCAAGCAAACACTGTCACCACCACCGGATATGCAGCACCGAATCCCAACTACCTTCTTGATAGCGGCGCGTCTCATCATGTCACATATGACCTTGACACGCTTGCTCTCCATTCACCCTACCTCGGCAATGATGAACTCCTCATAGGAGACGGTTCCGCGCTTGAAATCACCAACACAGGTTCGCTGATCCTACCACTCTCTTCTGTCAAACTATCTAATATTTTACATGTACCGAAAATATCTCGGAATATAATTTCAATATTGCAATTATGCAAAGATAACAATGCTTATGTTGTGTTTTCTTCCTCTAATTTCTTTGTTAAGGAAATGGCGACGGGAACAACTCTTCTCAAAGGCCAGGTTAAAAACGACATCTATGAATTGAGCCCGTCAAGCAAAACCGTCTTCGCAACCCATACCGGCTCATCTTCACAATCGTGGCATCATAAACTCGGACATCCAACGTATGATGTAATGAGAATTATTAATAAAGAAATGCCATTTAATTTAGCAAAATTTTCGCATTGTGATTCCTGTTTAATTAGCAAAAGTACAAAATTACCATTCGCTAACTCGTCATTTAAAACCAACGCACCACTCGACCTAATTTTTTCCGATCTATGGACAAGTCCAGTTCTATCACGGGAAAAATACAAATATTATGTAATTTTTGTTGACCAGTATAGCAAATATGTATGGCTTTTTCCGCTCAAACAAAAATCGGAAACAACACAAGTCTTTATACGATTCAAAGCCTTAGTGGAAAAATATTTCAAAACACCAATACGACGATTCTTCTCAGATTACGGCGGTGAATTTCAAAAATTAACCCATCACCTACTCGATAATGGTATAAGTCACTTCACTTCACCACCACATACACCGGAACATAACGGATATGCCGAACGAAGACACCGCCATATAGTAGAAACAGGTCTCGCCTTACTCGCTTATGCCCAGCTTCCTACAACTCTATCTTTGGCCATTTGCATTTAGTACGACGACTTACCTAATTAATCGACTCCCAACCGCTACTCTACACGGCCTCACCCCGTATCTCAAAATGCATAAAAAGCAACCCGACTACACTAAACTACACAACTTTGGTTGCTTATGCTATCCATGGCTCCGTCCATATGCAAAACATAAACTTGAATATCGCTCCACTCCATGTATCTTCGTAGGATACTCCGCCACACAAAGTGCCTTTCACTGTCTTGAACCAAAGACCAACCGTCTTTTCATCTCAAGGCATGTTAAATTCATTGAAGACGAATTCCCATATCATCGTCTTTCAACAACAATACCTACTAACCCCACGGACACCACCACGGATGAATGGTGTCAGCTCATCCTTCCCATTATCCCAACTCCTCCTACCACAACTAACACCACACCAATCACCGATACACCTCGGCCAAGACACCCAATTACCCAAGTCTATACACGGCGAACACAGCCCAAACAACCCGTCCACATTGTGGTTCAACCGACCCAACCACACTCTCCACCACACTCCGCCATCATCAGTTCCGTCCCTACAACCAGACCTATACGGCCTCCTCTACCTCCTCGAACAGTTACAACCCGCCTTGATCATGACATTAGAATGCCAAACCCGAAATATGCAAATCTAGCTCACGCCTCCACCTCATCAACCTCCTTACCCAAAACAGTAAAACAGGCACTTGTTTCCCCACAATGGCGTCAAGCAATGCAAGACGAATTTCAAGCCCTTGACCGTAACAAAACATGGTCACTTGTTCCTCGCCACTCGTCTCAAAACATAGTAGGCTGCAAATGGGTCTATCGAATAAAATATAACCCCGATGGGTCTCTCAAACAACACAAAGCCCGACTTGTAGCAAAAGGCTTTCATCAACGTCCGGGTATAGACTACAACGAAACCTTCAGTCCTGTCATCAAACCAACTACAGTTCGTCTAATACTCTCCCTTGCTGTCACTCAATCATGGCCTCTCCGTCAACTCGATGTCAATAACGCATTTCTACAAGGCACATTAACAGACAATGTCTATATGGCTCAACCTCAAGGATTTCTAGACGAATCAAAACCAGACTACATATGCAAATTAAACAAAGCCATATATGGCTTAAAACAAGCACCTCGAGCCTGGCATACTGAACTAAAA
Source organism: Heliosperma pusillum (assembly GCA_022085475.1). Lineage (NCBI taxonomy): Eukaryota > Viridiplantae > Streptophyta > Magnoliopsida > Caryophyllales > Caryophyllaceae > Heliosperma > Heliosperma pusillum. The sequence goes on along the minus strand of JAIUZE010045501.1, from coordinate 17,733 downwards.
ACATACCTACTAACCTACGGGTTTAAACAATCGCTCTCTGACTCATCATTATTTATTTTCAAAACACAGACCACTCGTATTTACATGCTTGTCTATGTTGATGACATCATCATCACAGGCCCAACTCAACAACACCTGCAACATTTTATCAATAATCTAGCAAAGCGATTTTCTATTAAAGACCTTGGCCCGCTCTCCTACTTTCTCGGAATTGAAGTCACACCGAATACACTTGGACTACATCTCAACCAAGCCAAATATGTTCATGATCTTCTCCTTAAATACAACATGTCTAATGCCAAACCTAATACAACACCAATGGCCACAGACTGTCATCTAATCCGAGAGGACAATAAACCGATTCATGACCACTCAGACTATCGTGCCATTGTCGGTAGTCTACAATATCTATCGCTTACTAGACCAGACATTGCCTTCACGGTAAATAGACTTGCTCAATTTCTACACCACCCCACATTAAACCACTGGACTGCATTAAAACGATTATTACGCTACCTCCAAGGAACACAAAACTATGGCCTCCAACTTCACCGCAACTCTCCTCTTTGTCTACACGCCTTCTGTGATGCAGACTTTGCAGGTGATAAAGACAACTATCTCTCCACCACCGGCTACATACTCTATCTCGGACGAAATCCAATCTCATGGTCATCCAAAAAGCAACGTGGTCTCGCTCTCTCTACCACAGAAGCAGAATTCCGTGCCGTTGCAGCAGTGACAACAGAAACCCTCTGGCTCCGTAACCTCCTCACCGAACTCCAAATCACCATCACTAAACCTCCAGCAATATACTGTGACAATATGTCCGCTACTCTCTACGCAAAAAATCCCGTCTTCCACTCAAGAATGAAGCACATGGCTCTTTCCTTTCACTTCGTCCGTGAGCAACTACAACAAGGCCACATTCGGATACAACATGTCGCCAGCAAAGATCAACTAGCTGACGCCCTAACTAAGCCTCTACCCAAGCAACAATTTCATGACCTACGACACAAGATAGGCCTACAACAACCAACGTCCATCTTGCGGGGGCGTATTAACAATATTCCCTAAACAAACAAGTATCTTTGTAAATAAAGCAAATCCCGTCAATGACAGCAACATATCACTCGAGATATTTGAATATATATTTACTCAAAATAATAGAATACAAATCCTGTAAACATAGAAACAAATTATTGTACAATAATTTGCCTGCTAACCTAGAATGTACCAATAGAACTATTATATATAGTCTAGCATACCAATGTAATTATAATTAAGTGAATACAATACTACCTTTCATCTTATAGTTTCTTGAGTGGATTTTGTTGCTGCTATACTAGCAGATGGTTCTGGGTTCGTTACTATAAATGTTTTTGTCAACGCCCATGACAGGTCTACAATCTTTACGTGAGCTTTTACGTGGGCGTTTAGTAGGAGTTCGTCTCAAAGGCACTCCCCAGGTGAGTGTTTAGTGGTACGTTTTCTTGATCACTTTTAAGTTTTAACCAATAATTCTTTGTTGAATATGGCGTTGTGGTCTTGTGGATGAACTTCAACTACTTGCGTGTTGCTCTTCTCTCGTCTGTTGGGTTTTGCTGGAACTGCTGATCTTTTGAGCCTTCAAAGCTTCAGCAAGGGCTCCTAATTTCCTATGATATAAACATTTTCTTTTGTGGAGATAGCTCAGTACCTTTCTACTTCCTGCTTTCTAGACTCTTGATTTAGTGCCGCCTTTAAGATGCATCTAAAAGTCTAAATCCCAAAAAACAAATGCGACCAGTCAAGCTTTTTTTTTGTATGACTTCCTTGTGGAAAATGATTTTGAGCCACGCGGTGATACTGAACACATTCCCATCCATGATCACATTAGATATTAGGAGCGTATTAGTATAATATTCTACTCGCATATGAGTTGGTCGTCATGAGTTCCCGTAATCAGTACAACTAGGTGAGAAACCCTATCATCGTCTAATTATTACAGTGAAATTTTTGGATGCCTATAGATGGGTATGCCTTCAATTGCTCAGAAATTATATATAAAAAAAAAGGATACTTGCTAAAACAATAGTTATGTCAAGGCACTACTAGAAGAAACAGGTTGTAATACTGGAGGAGTAAACGAAGAGGGAGGTTCAGGAATCTGCAATGACTCTAGAGGACCTTTCAGCATCTCCACCACCCAACTCATTGGTGGCCGTCTTGATGGGTTTGTTTGTATGCACCACAAGCTCACCAAAAGCATTTTCCTCTGAGTTACTCTTTCTTCTTCATCCAATCTATCTTGATGGCCATTTTCATATGTTTTTTCCAGCTGCTTGTATATCCATCCAGGAAAATACTTTTCACTACTATGGTCAACTTGAGCATTCACATTATTCCGACAGCCGACCATATCCAATACCATCATTCCATAGCTGTAAACATCTGAATTATGAGAAATGCTACCAAAACCGTTCAGATATATCTCAGGAGCAATGAACCCCACAGTTCCTCTCGCTCCTGACATGGATAGTCTATTGTCGTTTCTCTGTAAACGCTTATCAAGACCAAATTCTGAAATTTTCGGGCAGAAATTCTAATGTAACAAATTATTGCGAGGCTTGATATCAAAGTGAACAATTCTTGTATTACAACCTCGGTGTAAATACTCTAGACCTCTTGCTATCCGGACTGCAATCTTAAACAGTTCACTACTTAAAATAGGAAATATATGCTGCTGCTAAGTGATTTGTATTTCATGTTATACTTCCAGGCTGGTTACTGTAAATGTTTCTTTAACTTCCATGATTGGCTACAAGTCTACAACTTCGTGTGAGCTTTGCGTTGGCTTTTTGTATGGGTAAACTTACTTTGGCAAGCCCTTCATCTCAAATTTCTTTCTTGATCATCAAACCAACAGTTCATGGTATTTGAATGTAGATTTGTGTTCTTGTGGATGAACTTCGTCTACTGTTGAGTTGCTACTCTTATCATCTGTGGCCTTTTTTGCTGAAACTGCGGATATTTTACTTTCGAAATTTCAGGTATGATTACTATGATATAGATAGTTTTGCATTCATTATATGGCTCTATATACCTACTTTCTGCTATGTTGTCTCTGAGTTACTGCTGCCTATTGAGAATATGATGCCTCTTAAAAGTCTAGCCCAAGGATCCAAGTTAGAAAGGTGCAATCACACAAGCTTGTTTTGGTACGACATTATTTTGAAGAATGACTTTAAGCCACCCGTGATACTAATATTATATTCTATGTGTGTATGGTGGTACCAGGTAGCCGATGGCTCGCTATCGCTTTCCCCGTTATAACTGTGTAATCTATTTCCGGATGCCTATAGATGGGTAGGCCTTCAATTGCTCAGGAATTATAGACAAAAGGAGTTTTCAGTAGAAAGATATCTTGTAAATGATATTGCCGCTTAGGCTTGTATTAAGGAATTGGTTTCATTAGTCTTTATTGAGAATGTGGCACTACTAGAAGAAATAGGCTGTGATACAGGAGGAGTAAACAAAGAGGGAGTGTCGGGAATTTGCAGTGCGTCTAGTGGCCCTTCCAGCATTTCCACCACCCTACTCATTGGCGGTCGTCTTGATGGGTTTGTTTGTATGCACCACAAGCCCACAACCACCATTTTTCGCAAAGTTTCTGTTTCTTTTCCATTCAATAAATCTTGATCGTCTGTTTGTTCTGTTTTTTCCAGCTGTTTGTATATCCATTGAGGAAAATACTGCTCACTACTATGTTCAACTTGAGCATTCAAATTATTCCGACAACCAACCATATCCAAAACCAACATTCCGTAGCTGTAAACATCTGATTTATGAGAGACGCCGTAAAAACCGTTAAGATATACCTCAGGAGCGATAAATCCCACAGTTCCTCTGGCTCCTGACATAGATATTATACTGTCATTTTTATGGAGAGGCTTAGCAAGACCAAAATCAGAAATTTTAGGGCAGAAATTTTCGTCTAATAAAATATTATGAGGCTTGATGTCAAAGTGGACTAATCTTGTATTACAGCCTCGGTGTAAATACTCAAGACCTCTTGCTATCCCGACTGCAATCTTGAACAATTCATCCATATTCAGTGATGGATGGCTATTCTTCGCATATATAAACTTCTCGAGAGATCCGTTAGGCATAAAGTCATATAGGAGAGCTCTTCTCTGACCCTCAAAGCAAAACCCCGATAGTGTGACAACATTCACATGGTTAGTCCTTGCAATACTTGTAACTTCATTGATAAATTCCTCAGCATTTTCTTTAGATTCCTTCAACAATTTGACTGCCACAAGTTGGCCATTTGGTAGCTTCCCCTTGTACACAATGCCATAGCCTCCTTCACCAAGTTTATCTTTAAATGAATTTGTTAGTTTCTTCAGAGATCGGTAGGTGTATCGTTTTGTTGGTAAAGGCCCATGTTTCTTCAAGAAAGCATCAATGTCTTGATTATTTGTAAAGTATCTTCTTTTAAAATAAAAGGCCGGAAGAGCGAGCACGCCTAGCCCTATTATTATACAACCTGCATCCATACAAAAGAGGGAATTTAGAGTTTGTTTCCCTTAGTGTTAACCGAAAAAGTATCCCTACCAACGATTAAGGGCAATCTCCTTCAAGAAGACCATTCGTTTAAGAGATGAGAGGTCTTACTAGTAAGTATTCACACTAACCAACTTGGGCAGATAATTACACATATATGTATTTCTCCTATGAGTGCTTGGATATTTTCTCTAGAGGTTGTTTTATCTTAAGTTGCCAACGTTTTGTCTCAACTTCTTAAATGTACTCGGAAAAAAAACTTCATTGAGATTACATACCTAAAATTACTCCAGCAGTTCTGTATACCTTGTGGGAACTGGATCCTGTAAAACAATTATTTCGAAGTTATAATAAGACTATTATGTTAGGAAATAAGGACTATGGTGTATATTATTAGATCTCTCTATAAAATTTGACCCGCTTAAGTTTAGGTGGTTATTGACCTCGGCATTAAAGAGATTGATAAAAGCGGTTTTAGTTCATCAAAACCCTGCAGATAGCAGTGGGATGATCACAATATGCAGGGAAATCCTGATTTTGTTAAATCTGAAATGCAATGGATTCAACAAATTGGAGTATGAATCCTTATCAATGCACTTGTATTCAGCAGTCCAATGCCCCACCTCATAGAGTCATAGGCGAAGGTCCACACCAACTAAGCGTGGTTTCATCCCAAAATCAATTGACAGCTAGGGTAGCACGCTTGTTTATACAGAATGTTCTATAGTATCTCCCGACATGGAACTAACTCACACATTTTACTATTAATAATTTTCTCTCCTTTGGTGTTAAGGATGTTGGTGATTTAAGTGAATCGCCGGTCATTTAGTGTAGTCGGGATTTGGCTCAAAGGAGGGTGAGATCAGGAAGCTATATTGTGGGTTCGGGGAGTGTGGAGTACACGCTCACATAAGCTATTTCGATCTTGCGGAACGGTTTCAGACAAATAAAGGTATAAATCACATTGGTTCAAATGGGATGTAATGTTTTGTCAGTTATTTATTTTGTAACTGTCAAACTTGTCTAAAAAGTTGCAATAATATCCTTTATGTCATTTCGTGAAAATATAGAAAAAGAATTACTATATTATATTCATGAGAGATAGATAAAAATCTCTAGTTAATTCTCCTATGTAAAGATAATGCAATTCATATACTCCATTGTCTCTTACTCAAAATTCAAGTGCCGGAATTAAGAGTGTGTAACATTGTAGTCTTATCCCACAAGAAGAATCGTGTAACCCGGGGCATGTAATAGGTTCGATTATTTCTTGGAGGAAAGCGTATTTAGTACGTGATTCTACAAAATATCTAAGTTATAAATTAATCCGGGTTTCGGATTATTGTATTTTGCAGTTTCGATCATCCTATTGCCTCTAAGAACCAACAAAGGAAACTACAAGGGCGGTCTTGATGTGGGGATGGTTTTTGAACCCAAATCATTAACACTCCTTCTGACATCTAGTCATCTACACAATAACAAACAAATTTGGACATATTAATTAGAAAAGATCAAGGAATCGTACCCTTACCATTGGAATTGCATTTGGAATCATAAGGCCGATCAGGGCAATAACAAACAAATTTGAACATGTTTGTATCATAACCGCACACCCCACCCGATTCCTGACAACCATCACAAAGATTGTTCTCTGCAATCCACTCTAACTCAAAAGCATAGCGAAAAACGTTCGTCAAGTTGACCAAATTTGTTATACTCCAATAGAGATTGCTGAGTATCGGCACCAAAATCCTGCTCTTGCATAGATGAACCACCTGGGAGGTCTCTGAATTGTGGGTCATAAAGTAATACACTGTGCTATTACTACTTTTGCTATCACAGTAATATTCATATTCATTTGCTGACGTTATGTTTGAACGAGGACAATCATAGAAGATTGTGATATTCTCATCAGCTAATGTATACTTGTAAAGGGTCGAGTTGATAGTGGCATTGGAAAAGTTTTGCAGGCAGGAATCATCCATGTAAATTTGCTTAGCTAGAGAGATAGTATGTGGGGTGGCGCCTTTACTAACAAGGTAGTAAATGTCGGATGACATCGAAATCTTAGGCATGTCATGATTGCAATCAATGTGAAAACCAGGATAACCACAATGGAGGGGGCGGTTCACTGAATCATAGAAAGGGTAGCTTAAGCTAACATTTGCGCACTTGTATGGCCTCTTACATTCCTCGTACTTGTCGTTATTGCCATGAGTTGATGTATAGAGTTTAAGAAAGTGAAAGGTTAAAAGCATGAGGACCTTTAATCTGGTCGACACGACACAGAACTCCATTTTCTTGGCTCTAAGGAGGTTTCGGGTTGAAAACTATTTGAGTTGGGAATCATTCAGTTATGTAGAAACTAGAAAGCAAGGTACATAAACTAGTCAAAAGGTGACAATTGAATCAAATGTCTTTGTTGGGTTTCATGTCAATGTATGATTTGCTCATCATATGTAGGAGGAAATCAGCAAGTTATACACGTTATTTTGACAACTTCTTACACATTTTCCTCCGGAAGGCTCCTTAGTCAAAATTGTCTTTCTTAAAACTTTGAACTTTGAAGTTCATTGACACTTGACAGTGACAATTATCTGCATTTCCCTTTACAAGTTTAACTACCCCAGAATCATAGATGGCCATCCGTAACTTCCGTCTATTTAAGATTAGATTTTTAGGTGTATCTTTTTGTTACGAGGGGGTCCGTATTTCTTCAAGAAGTGACAGTCTTGATTTTGTGTAGAGTATCTTATTTTGAAATAATAATTTGTAGGAGTTAGTATAAGACAATAGGGTTTTGTGTGAAAGTTATATTTACTGAATGATTTGATTACAATATATATAAACTAGGTATACAGTTAATTAAGGAGAGGAGCCTATACAAATATGCTAGTGAATTATCTTTGCTATATTTACGAGATATGATTGCATTCTTGAGATTGTGTAGAATCAGCTTGATTCTTTGAGTCGGATATTATATATGGAAATATATTGTTAATACGCCCCCTCAAGTTGGACGTTCTTGTAGAGAGTCCAAGCTTGTCTCGTAACTCACGAAATTGTTGTTTGTGCAGCGGCTTTGTGAGGATGTCTGCAAGTTGGTCTTTGCTGGCCACGTGAGTAATGCGAATTTGGCCTTGTTGTAGCTGTTGCTTGACAAAGTGGAAGGAGATGGCCATGTGTTTCATTCTGGAGTGGAATACGGGATTCTTGGCGTAGAGGGTGGCTGAGATGTTATCACAGAAAATGGCTGTCGGTGTTGTAACTGCGATGTGTAGTTCAGAGAGAAGGTTACGAAGCCATATTGTTTCGGTTGTGACTGACGCGAGTGCACGAAATTCAGCTTCGGTGGTGGAGATTGCTAGACCGGTTTGCTTTTTGGATGACCAGGAGATCGGGTTGCGTCCAAGATAGACAATGTAGCTGGTTGTGGAAAAGTAGTTGTCTTTATCTCCGCCAAAGTCGGCATCACAGAATGCGTGGAGGCAGAGAGGTGTGTGTTTGAAAATTTGTATGCCATGGGTTTGAGTTCCTTGAAGATAGCGCATGAGTCGTTTTAAGGCGGTCCAGTGAGTGGTTGTGGGATAATGCAGGAATTGAGCGAGGCGATTGATGGTAAATGCAATATCAGGTCGTGTAAGCGAGAGATACTGGAGGCTCCCAATGATAGCACGGTATGCGGAATGGTCATGGATAGGGTGGTTATCTTCACGTATAAGGTTTGGTGAGGTGGCCATTGGGGTGGTGTTGGGTTTGGCATTTGCCATGTCGTACTTGGTGAGGAGATCATGAATATATTTTGATTGACTGAGGTGAAGGCCGTGGTCATTGGGGGTGACTTCGATGCCAAGAAAATAGGATAGCGGTCCTAGATCCTTGAGGGAGAAGCGGTTCGACAGATTGGTGAGGAAGTGTTGGAGATGAGAGGAGTTCGGCCCTGTAACGATGATGTCGTCGACGTAAATGAGTATGTAGATGAGAGTCGTTTTAGCTTGTAAGGTAAATAGAGAAGGGTCGGATACGGATTGTGTGAATCCAACGGTGGTTAGATATGTTTTTAGCTCGTTGTACCAGGCACGTGGAGCTTGTTTGAGTCCATAAATCGCTTTGTTTAACTTACAGACAAAGTCGGGTTTGGATTGGTCAATAAATCCGGGTGGTTGAGACATAAATACGTTATCAGTGAGAGTGCCTTGTAGGAAGGCGTTGTTGACGTCAAGTTGTCGTATGGGCCATGTTTTGGTGACGGCGAGGGATAGAATTAGTCGGACGGTGGTGGGTTTGATGACAGGGCTGAAGGTTTCTGTGTAGTCAATGCCCGGTCGTTGATGAAATCCTTTAGCAACTAAGCGGGCTTTGTTTTGTTTAAGTGTACCATCCGGGTTATATTTATTTCTGAAGACCCATTTACATCCGATTATGTTTTGAGCTGATGATCGTGGGACTAATGTCCAAGTGTGGTTGCGTTCTAGTGCGTGGTATTCCTCTTGCATTGCTTGTCTCCAGTTAGGAAGAACAAGAGCTTGTTTGACGGTGTTAGGAAGATTAAGAGGTGATGTCGAGGTTTGAGCTAGATTGGCGTACTTGGGATTCGGCATTCGAATGTCATGAGTGAGCCTAGTAGTGACTGTCCGAGTAGGTGGTTGGGTGATTTTTCTGGGCCGAGTTGGTGGAACTACTGGAGGAGTGAGTTGTGATGGGAGGACGGTGGTCGAGGGGTGGTCGATGGGGGTGGCAGTGGGTTCGATGGTAGGGGCAGGGGCTGTAGGAGTGGGCTGCGGTGGGTGTGTGGTAGGTCGACGAGTGTAGACATGATGGATGGGAGGAGTAGCTCGACGAGGTGGGTCCAGCGGGTGAAGTCGTGGTGGTGGTGGGGATGGGTTGGGTACGGGTAGGTAGGGAGAGGGTGGTCCATTCGGGAATGGGGTAGTGGGCTGTTGTTCGACGGATTTGGAGCCAAATGGGTAGATATCGTCATAGAATTTCACGTGACGAGAAGTGTAGACACGATGAGTTTTGGGGTCAAGGCAGTAAAATGCGCTTTGTGTGGTTGAGTAGCCTATAAAAATACATGGTGTAGAACGATTTTCTAATTTGTGTTTGGTGTATGGCCTGAGCCACGGGTAGCAAAGGCAACCAAAGTTGTGTAGATTGGAGTAGTTGGGGTTTTTATTATGTATGGTTGAGTAAGGTGAAGCACCTTGTAATGATCGGGTTGGAAGACGGTTGATGAGGTAGGTGGCGGTGCTAAAGGCAAATTGCCAGTATTTGGTGGGTAGGTGAGCGTGGTTAAGTAGAGCTAGTCCTGTTTCAACAATGTGACGATGTCGTCTTTCGGCATAGCCATTGTGTTCCGGGGTATGTGGTGGTGACGTTGAATGACTAATGCCGTTATTTAGTAGGGTAGTGTTTAATTTAATGTATTCTCCACCGTTATCGGAAAAGAAGTGTTTAATCGGTTTGTTAAAGTATTTTTCTACAAGGGCTCTAAATTGTATAAATATTTGCGTAGTATCGGATTTTCGTTTTAGTGGATACAACCAAATATATTTGCTATAGTGATCGACGAATACTACATAATATTTGTAATGATCGAAAGAGATTACGGGACTAGTCCAAAGGTCCGAAAAAATGAGGTCTAAAGGACCGTGTGATATAAACGAAGAGTCGGAAAATGGTTGTTTTTTGCTTTTCGCGATATTGCAAGGTTGACAGTGATTGTAATCAGTAATAGGAAATGGTAATGTTTTATTAATAATCTTGATTACATCATACGTAGGATGACCTAATCTATGATGCCAAGAAAGCGATGTGGTTCCTTTGATAGAGGCATGGACTTTCGGTTTGGAAGGGCACCACTCGTAAACACCGTCTTTAACACGGCCCTGGAGAAGGATGGTTTCCGTTGCTATCGCCTTTATGAAAAAATAATCACGTGAGAAAATAACATAAGCATTATTGTCACGACATAATTTTGATATCGATAATATGTTTCTTGATATTTTAGGCACATGAAGAACATCGTTAAATTGAAGCGATTGTAAGGTAAATTTACCTGTATTGGCGATGGGTATAGTGGAACCGTCTCCAATGATGAGGTCGTCTAAGCCATGATACGGTGAGTGAAATGCGAGTGTATCCAAGTCATGGGTGATATGGTGACTTGCACCACTATCAAGAAGGAAGTTTGGGTTCGGGTTCATGGGTCCGTTGGTGACGGTGTTAGCTTGTGGGGTGGGCTGATTGTATCGGGTTGTAGGTGGGGCTGGGAAAATTATGTTTGGAAATAATTTTCGAAATAAGGGGCAGTGAGCAATAACGTGCCCTGTTTCGCGGCACCATTGACACCTTCCCTTGAATTGTCGTTGGTTGTTTTGGTTGTAGGATTGGTCATTGTTGTTGGAGTTGTTATAGCTACTGCTACGTTGGAAGAGCGGTGGTAGGTGCGGTTGTGGTGATTATGGCGGTATGCAGGGTTGGCCGAAGGCTGGAAGTGGTTGTGGCTAGGTTGGTGTTGAAGAAGCAACTCGTGTTGGAGTAGCTTTTCATGTAGAGCCTCGAAACTAATAGGTGTGTCACGAGCGCGGACCGTATCAATGACGGGTTTATATAATTCATAATCAAGGCCTTTTAGGACCTTTGAGACAACGTCTTCTGGATCGATTATTTTGCCCATAAGAGCTAATTGATCGACACAAGCTTTGACGGAGTGAACATAGTCGCTAATGGTTTGGTCCGTGGTTTTTATTATCGAATCGAGTTTTTCTTTGAGTTGTTGTATGTGAATACGGGACGGGTTAGCATAGGTGTTAGCGAGGATATCCCAAGCTTCTTTTGCGGTTTTAGCCCGTACAATTAATGTTTGTAGGACGTGGGTAATAGTACCCATTAGAGCCCCGAGAATAAGGCCGTCCTGCTTAAGCCAGGACTGGTATGCCGGGTTGGGGGTTTCCTGGTTGTTGGCAGCAACCAGGGTGGCCGGAGGTTGGGGTTCAGATCCATCCAGGAAGCCTAGAAGGCTAAAGCCGAATAGGATGTTGGTGAGTTGGAACCTCCAAGTGGTGTAGTTGAGTGGTGTGAGTTTGACAACGTGGTGGAGGTTTGGGGCCGTGAGTGGTTTGGCCGAGTTGTGGGGGTTGGGAATGAGGGTGTCGGATTGTGCAGTGGTCATGGTGAGGCACGGTGAGGAGAGTTGTTGGTGTGGCCGTTTGAAGTTGTGGCGTTTAGGGCGTAGGAGGTTGGATCGATTTAGCGTTGATACCATATAAGACAATAGGGTTTTGTGTGAAAGTTATATTTACTGAATGATTTGATTACAATATATATAGACTAGGTATACAGTTAATTAAGGAGAGGAGCCTATACAAATATGCTAGTGAATTATCTTTGCTATATTTACGAGATATGATTGCATTCTTGAGATTGTGTAGAATCAGCTTGATTCTTTGAGTCGGATATTGTATATGGAAATATATTGTTAATAGTTAGGACGATGGCTAGGGGAATCCAACTTGGCAAAACTGAGAAACCCGGACCCATTAGAACCAAACGGAACAACCCGAGTTTGTAACCACCAGATCAAAAAATGACCCGACGTGAAATTACATGCCTAGAATTGCTTGCTTTTGTGTATACCTTGTGCCTTGTGGGATGGCATTAGTAGCCTGATTACTTTAATGTATCACAATTACTTGTCTTTGCTGGAATTACTTCTTTTTGCTTCTTCCAATAGAAAAACTTGCTCTTAAAGTAGGGTACTTGACTGCATTTAGAGTTGGTAAAACTGCTCTTTGTATTTGGGTATTAGTTGTATGACCTTGACTTGTTCCTTCCCTTCATTCTACTGGTTTTCTGTAAAACTACTCTCAAACTTGTTAAGACTTCCTTTGATCCACCATTGAAACTGGGAATTAGTAAATGCTAAAAATAATCCAAGATACTTACTCATCTCCGTTTCAAATGAAAGATAATTTGCATACACGACCCGTCCATCCAAATCATTAGCTATAGCTGCCTATACTCCACTTAGGATTTTTATCTACCTTCTCCCTCAAACCTTCTCTTTCACATTCTCCTTTTACCCTCTCACAATCGGTTAAATTAATATATATTTTGTGGGGTCGGATGACCAGTGTATGAGGCAAAGTATATGATATTTTAACCGATTGTGAGAGGAGAAGGTAGAAAAGAGAAGGTGGATAGCAATTCTCAAACTCCCTGCAAAGTCAATTGGGACTACAATTTTTTAAGTAAAGATAAGGCATAAGGCATTTAGGTCATACTCCTATAATAGAGATGTGACCATTTGGGTCTTATTAGTCCTTGTCGAAATGATGGAGCGGGATGCTAATGGTTTTAAATAACACTCCCTCCATTCCACTATAATCTTTCTTTCTTTACTTTACATGGAATCCAATATATTATTAAATTAATGAAACGAAGAGAGAAATGCAAGTTCGGAATCAATGACATTGATACTGTACTATGGCTAACCTTAGGCATATATGACAAGTTTCGGATGTTCAGGAGGCACCGTGTCAACCAGAAAAGATTTGTCATATTGACGTGTATGACTACTATTTGGCCTTCTTTTAGGGAAGCCCTAATGGCACTCTGAAATTACTAATGCCACCTGTTTTTGTGAGACGGTGAATAGTAACATGCCCTTAGACTTAGCTTGTATTGTTGTGGCATGAATAAAGTGTAGTGGCATAATCATTTCCCTTCGTTTATTGTCGAGTATCGGTAGCAATTGGCATGATATTTTATCATTGTTCATTTGTGAACATGTTTTCATTTTCAATTAATCCCCAGACTCTCAACTATTTGGTCTTGATTATGATGAAATAGAAGTTAGAACAAAAAACTTCATTGAACTGGTGATTTCTTATTACGCAAATTACAATAAACCAGTTCTGTTCTTCCCACTTCCTGCTATGCTTCTTCAAAGTATAACCCAAAGATCCAAGCTCAAAAGGTACAACCAGACAAGCTTGTTTTGGTATGACATTATTACATGAGTATTTATTCTATACGGGTATGGTGGTTCTGAGTTTCAGTAGCATCCAATGCCTCTGTATCCCCGTCCCATTATGATTGCCGAGGAATTAAACACCAAAGGATTTTCCAGTAGAAAGATATCTTGTCAAGATTCTACTCTCTTAGGCTTGTATCAAGGGATTGGTTACATGTTTCACATATTGAAAATGTGGCAGTACTAAAAGAAATAGGTTGTGATACTGGAGAAGTAGACAAAGAGGGAGTGTCGGGAATTTGCATTGCGTCTAGTGGCCCTTCCAGCAGTTCCACCACCTTACTCATTGGCGGTCGTCTTGATGGGTTTGTTTGTATGCACCACAAGCTCACAAACAGCATTTTTCTCAAAGTTTCGTTTTCTTTTCCATGCAATAAATCTTGATTGTCTACTTGTTCTGTTTTTACCAGCTGCTTCTATATCCAATGAGGAAATACTGCTCACTACTATGTTCAACTTGAGCATTCAAATTATTCCGACAACCAACCATATCCAAAACCAACATTCCGTAGCTGTAAACATCTGATTTATGAGAGACGCCGCCATAACCGTTGAGATAAACCTCAGGAGCAATGAATCCCACTGTTCCTCTCGCTCCTGACATAGATATTATACTGTCATTCTTCAGAAAAGGCTTAGCAAGACCAAAATCCGAGATTTTAGGGCAGAAGTTTTCATCTAATAGAATGTTGTGAGGCTTGATGTCAAAGTGAACTAATCTTGTATTACAACCTTGATGTAAGTACTCAAGGCCTCTTGCTATCCCGACTGCAATCCTGAACAATTCATCCAAATCCAGTAATCGGGGGCTATTCTTGGCATATACGAACTTCTCGAGAGATCCATTAGGCATGAAGTCATAAATGAGAGCTCTTCTTTGACCCTCAAAGCAAAACCCTAATAATGTGACAACATTCACATGATTAGTCCTTGCAATACTTGTAACTTCATTGATGAATTTCTCTGCATTTCCCTTAGATTCCTTCAAAAGTTTAACTGCCACCAGATTGCCATTTGGTAATTTTCCCTTGTAGACAACGCCATAGCTTCCTTCACCAAGTTTGTCTCTAAATGAATCTGTGATTTTCTTGAGAGATCGGTAGGTGTATCTTTTTGTTGGGAGAGGTTCATGTTTCTTCAAAAAAGCATCAATGTCTTGATTATCTGTAGAGTATCTTCTTCTAAAATAAAAACTGCAACAGCAAGCATGCCTAGCCCTATTATTATATAACCTGCATTCATCCAAAAGAGGGAATTTAAATTTTTATTTCCCTTGGTGTTAGCGAAAAGTATCCCCTACCGACAACTTAGGGCTGTCTCCTTCATTTTAGAGATGAGAGTTCTTACTTCTACTTGCACCAACCAACTTGGGTAAGAGGGAATTTATTTTAGATGATTACACATTTATATTTCTCCTATGAATGCTTGGAGATTATATCTAAGGATCGTATTGTCGCAAGCTATGACATTTTCTTTCAACATCTTAAAAAACCTTTGAAAAGAACTTCATCGAGGTTGCATACCTATTACCTACAATTACTCTCGGAGCTCTATATACCTTGTGGGAAGTAGATCCTGTAAAACTATGTATCTGAGGCTAATGAATAATATGAGAAGTAACTAGCTCACACAAACACACATCTTACGACAATGTATCAAAGCCTAACAAAAACTCTGGTCTGGCATAGTATACAGGGCAACCCTGATATAGTATACAGGGCAGGTGGGATGATCGTAGTATACAGGGAAACCCTGATATACTTAAATCATCCAATGCAGTGAGTTAAAAATATTAGAGTGTGAGTCCTTATTCCCTGCTTTTGCATTCAGCAGTCCGATGCCCTACCTCATAGGCACAGGTCCAACCCCAACTAAGCGTGGTTTCATCGTAAAACCGAATTGATAACTGAGGTAGCACAAGAATGAACTATTGTATCTTCCGACATGGGACTAGCTCTACATGTTATATTATTTTCTCCTTATGACATGCACGCATGATCATGATGCTGACAAAAATATTAATAATTAAAGATCAAGGATTTGTACCTTTATGAATGGAATTACATTTGATATCATATGACCGATCTGCGCAATATCAAACAAATTTGGACGTATTTGTATCATAGCCGCACTCCCCACCGGATCCCAGACATCCATCACAGAGATCATTCTCTGCAATCCACTCTAACTCGAAAGCATAAGGAATAACGTTCTTCAAGTTAACGTAATTTGTTATAATATAATACTGATCGCTGGCTGTCTGCACCACAATCCTGCTCTTGTATAGATGAAACACTTGGGAGGTCTCTGAATTGTTGGTCATAAGGTAGTACACTGTGCTATTACTACTACTAGTGCTATTAAAGGGATATTCATTATTCATATTTATTTGCTGACGTCATGTTTGAACGAGGGCAATCATAGAAGATGGTTATATTCTCATCAGCTTATGTATACTTGTAAAGGGTCGAGTTGATGGTGGTGTTGGATAAGTTTTGCAGGCAGGAATCGTTTAAGTAGATTTGCTTAGCTAGAGAGATAGTATGTGGGGTGGTGCCTATACTAACAAGGTAGTAAACATCCGATGACATCGTAATCTTAGGCATGACACTATTGCACTCAATTTGAAATCCGGGATAACCACAATAGGCGGGGCGGTTTACTGAATCGTAGAAAGGGTAGCTTAAGCTACCATTTGCGCGCTGGTATGGCCTCTTACATTCCTCATACTTGTCATTATTGGCATAAGTTGGTTTATGAAGTTTTAAAAAGTGCAAGATTAAAAGCACGAGCAATTTAAATTTGGTTGGCATGACATAAAACTCCATATTGTTTTTCCGAAGGAGGTTTTGGGTAGAAAACTTTTTGAGTTAGGAATCATTCAATTATGTTGAAGCTAGAAACCAAGGTAGATGAACTAGTTAAAGGGTGCTAATGAAATTAAACGTCTCTCTTGAATTTCTTGTCAATGTATGATTTCTTCATCATATGTAGGAGGAAATGAGCATGTAATACACGTTATTTTGGCAACTTCTACACATTTTCCTCCTTGAAGCTCTTCAGCTAAAATTGTCTTTTTCAAACTATAACTTTGAAGTTAATTGACAGTGACAATGATCGTTCCGCATTTCCCTTTCGACGGCTCCAGATGCCTATTTAGTAACTTTAATTTACTTAAGATCAAATTTGTAGGTGTATCGTTTTACTGCGAGGGGAGGTTCATAGTTCTGTAGTAAGCATTCGAAAATGACCTGATACAGCAACTCTGTATACCACTATACCCTGTGGGATAAAAAAAAAGCAACATCTTTGAAAAGGAAACCTGTTCTTAAAGTGGTTCTTGTGGAATTTGTAGCCTGACTGAATTACTGTTATTCATCCCAATTGAAGGAGTTAGTTTGCTCATATGTCCGGAATATTGTATACTGATTAATTTTATGTGGCTACAATGTTCTGTTAGGAGCCGCTTGTAGTTTGAGTCCTAAACGAGTTGGAATTCGAGTAGTATTAGTCGGTCCTACAGGGTTACAAATCCATTCACCGATAACTTGTGTTTGCTGGTAGATTACCTGAATTTGACCTGATACTACTTTTTGCTCCTTCCAATAGAAAACTTACTCCTAAAGTGGGGTACATGACTGCTCTTAGAGTTGGTAAACTGCTGTGTATTTGGATATTAGTCGTTTTCTCTAAAACAATTGTCAAACTTGCTGAGGGGGGCTTTGGTTCGTAGAAAAGTTGGACTTGAATTAAGAATCCAACAAGGTGGTTTGTGTTTGGAACACAGAAAGCAGGAATCAAACTTTGTTTGATATCCATTTCAAGTACAGATTTACAGTTCCTATTTGGCTTAGGAATTAAGGAATATGATTTGTATACACGGCCTGTGACACCCTCAAATTTACGGAAAGAAAAAAAATAATTTAAATAAATAAAAGATGAGAATACGTTTCTAATAGGTTCACTTTAGTGAAAATCGGTACATTTTAAAAACCGGAACCTACTATTAAATATATTCATCATAAGAAGGTGTCTTAAATAAAAAGGGTCATAACAAAACGGAATTAATATTATACATAAAAAGTATCCAAAACGGGAGACATGTTTCCCGTATAAATACTGAAATAAAAGAGTGTGTAATAATATACAAT